>JANHFT010004222.1:263713-273985 GCA_032467955.1 Pseudoxenodon macrops | reverse complement strand
AAGAAGAAGAAGAAGAAGAAGAAGAAGAAGAAGAAGAAGAAGAAGAAGAAGAAGAAGAAGAAGAAGAAGAAGAATTACTTTTAATATTTACAATTTAGAAATTATTTTATTTGGATTTCATTATTGGAAACCAGCCTAATTCTAGGAAGTGTTTAACTAACCAAACAAATACATAGAGATTATAGCACTATGAATATCAGCACAGAACTAAAAATAAAAACAATATTGGAAATATTCTGAATTCATTTAAACATTCATTATAATTTTGGAGAGAAATACCCATTTGCTAGGAGTCTGGAAGTTTATGTGTAGTGGAAAACAGTCCAGCAGTGGTAAATAGAACTAGTACAGTAAGTTGACAAAAAACTGTTTAAAATATAGCTATACATTAAGAAAAGGCAACATATGAAATCTGAAGTTAGATCTTATTGATTAGCCTTCAGAGAGTCTAGGGAACAAAAGATCCCAATAGCTTAAAAAAAAGGCTTGACATATTTATACAAATTTATTCTGCTGTCTTTTAATTTCACTAGTTTAGGAGTAGAATCATGAACATATGTTGGAAACAAAAAGAATATCCTTCATTTGATTCAAATGTCCCAAACAGTTGTGGATATAATGCATTCAGCGTGACCATACACCAACACTATCAAACAAATCATACAACCAGAGAACATCCAGAAGGGCTTTGTTGGCCCCAGGATCAACATCTATGAGACTATGTGCTATGAGACTAAGGAATAGCTTCAGGGTTGCAAATGTGCTATTATTTTGAGAAATGCCTTTGGGTTTCTGCAATTTTGTCTTGGAGTTCATGGTCTTCATCATCTACATTGCCAAGTTAAAATTTTCCTTAGGCCTAAAAGCACATGTTTCCCCATAGGCAACTGAAATTACAATATCTTATTGTACTTGTATTGTAAAAATATCTCCCTAAAACATTAGCTTTCCGCTTCCATTAATGATGAAAATGGCATATATTTAAGATGGGGCCAAGACAAGAATGTTTGAATGGAGAATGAAACAAATGTTCCAAATATTTTTTGTTTTGGTGTCTGCTCCAATGTTATACAATTTCACAGCTTTCATTTTCCATGCTTTACAAAAATATTCATGTATGAATTTATACATATCGGTTTAGGTCATAAAAGTTTAAATCTATGTTGAATATTTGCAGCCAAATATTTTCTGGTCAAAAATGTACCGAGGGAATAAAACATTTCTTAAAACTTCTCACACATAAACTTTTTAGAATTTAATTATTTAGATCATAGTTTATTAGCTGCCCCTTAGATAACTCTTGTAGTGCCTTCTTCAATTCACTTTGTGATACCATTCTGTATGAAGCATTCTTCCTCTCTGACTGGCTATGAATGCTACATTTGTAATATAATGAAATATCTTTGCTGATCGATAACTAAAGTAAAGAGATTTGACATGATCAATTCAAAAGAAGGACAAGATGCATGCCCTTGTTTTAAATGAGCGAGCATGATTGTTTCTGTCCTCCATCTTCTTCCTTCCTTCAAAAAAGCTCTTAATTAAAAGGGCTTTTATCACTTGAGAAATGTTTCACAAAAAGAATTCTGCTGTACTCAGTTCTGTTCACTAGACATGAGCTTCTACAGGCACTTCATATGGGGAAAACATCTCATCCCACTGGGATTGGCCTGCCTCACCTATGCTGGCAGAGGAGACCTGCTTCAGGTCCCATTGGCCAGGGCATTCCAGGAAAAGAGCTTTCTCTGCCATTGCACCTGCCCTTTGCAACATCTTTCCCCTTGAGGTGAGGTCAGCTCCAACCCCCCTGAACTTCTACAAGAACTTATAGACCTGACTCTGTCAGTTGCTTGGGGCTACAGTGGAGACGCTTCACATTGGGGATGTTGATAGATTAATCTATCCCATGTCAACTCATAAAGCATGTCCACCTTCCATCCTACTCCCTTCCTCCCCTTCATTTAGTTAGGGCTGAGTATTTGGATCTTTATAATATCTCATTTATATTAACTACAAGTTTTGTATAGTTTTATCTTTCAATACTGTGGACTGCCCACGGTTACTATGTGGTAAGATGGATAGCCAATAAATTTTAAAAATGAATCAAATAAATAAATAAAAAGAACTGGAATAGAAAAGGATTCTACCTGCAATAGAGCCAAGAATGAAGTCTTCTCCAGTTCCTGAAATTATTAAAGTATATAATCAGGTACACTTCTGACACAGCTCAGATCAGGCAACCAGCACAGAGGGATCAGGTTTTTTTCTTCCATTTGGCATATAATCAACAGAAAGGATTTAACAGTCTGATTGAAAAGCCATCCTTTCTTTTTAGCTATTTTAATCACAAGGCCTCATCCTTAAAGGGTCCAGGGAATAGCCAAAACGTAAGTGGTATTACCATGTTAGAGAGAAAAACCACAGACCAGCTTTTAAGGAATAGGCACCCAGAAGAGGCAGGAAGAGGCTGGATAGAACAAACAGAAGGAACAAAAGGTTCAGCAAGTAGGTCTGGGGTGCAGCCAAGGCATTCTTAGTAAGAGCACTTGACCAGATTACCAGCAGTCTTGTTTGGCTTCATTATTTTGGGGTTGCTGAGAGGCCGGAGCCAAAGAAAGCTGAAAAGTTGAAATATTCTTTGCAATACAGGCAGGCCCAGGATATTCTTCCCGTCTTCAAGATCATTATCTTTTGTTGTTGTTGCCCTTTCCTTTTGAAGGATGTCTAGCTTAGCTTAAAAATGGAACCAGGAAAAATATATACTTTCCATAAGAGAGAATATGTTTGGTATATTTTGTAACCTCTTTTGTTTTTTAAAATGAATGAGGAAAATATTTAAGACAAAGAAACCACTTTGATTATTAAGAGGTTCTCCAGTAGCAAACTCATCAGACAGAAAATCTTGCATAAAGGGGAGTAATAGCTTCAAGTGATGTGTCTGTATAAATAAAGGATAACTATAGTTGTTTTATACACAGCAATGTGAAATCACAGCTGCTAGTTCATTAGTTGGTGTTGATCTTCATATGTACTGAGTTCTTCCCAAGATATGTTGGCGTATACATGTGTGAATCCAAGCAGAGTGACCCTTTGTAATTGACAGATGGAAATTCTGTCAATGTGAAGATTTTCTAAAAACATACCAAAAAAAGACCACCCTTTGGTATGGCACCCAGGGTGCTGTTAACTATTGGGATAATTATGGTCAATTTAAGCCATAATCTTTCAACATTGATTTTCAGATCTTGATACTTTGTGGTCTTATCCAATTCTTTGTCTTCTATTCTATTCTCCCGGAATTGCCACATCAATCAACTGCATTGTTTTCTTTTCAACAACTGTTATATTTGGTGTGTGTTATGAGTCCAGACTTTATCAGTTTGTATTTCAAAATCTGACAATATTTTAACCTGCTCATTTTCAACAACTACTTTTTACTAAAACCATCTTCAAAATCTTTAATCCAACCAGCATTTTTATTATAGTATTTTTGAGTTTCTCATAGAAATTTCCAAAATATATTGTTTCATTTTTGTTTGATTTTTCCTTTTCAGAATTTCTATTACCATTTATACGTTGGTAGAATTGCCTCTTGTCTGGTTGAAATAGCTGATTTTGCTGAAAATTGCAATATTTGCCTCATAGTATTCAATTTTCCCAACGATTGCTGTTATTTGTTGCTTTATGATTTCCAAATGATTTCAGTTTTTCTAGTGCTAAGAGCCAAATTTTTATTATGGTTCTCCTGATAGTTATATTTTTGTTCTTTCATATTTTTATATTACTTCAGAGGTGGGTTCCTGCCGGTTCTATCCAGTTCTATAGAGTAGGTAGTAATTCCGCGTTGACGTCATGAAACCAGTTCTGTTGGTGGCTCCGTGGACGCCGCCATCTTGGATTTCTTTTTTTAGTTTTTGACTGCCGCGTGTGTGCTTGTTTGCACTTTGGGTGCTTGCTCGAGGCGCAACCCTGAGCAAACTGGCAATAAGAAGATTCAGAACCCATCTCTGTATTATTTCCATTTGATCTTAATTTCTTTATCTAATCTGATCTTCCACTTTGAGATTGAATATGATTTTGCTTTTGGCTTTCTAGTTTCATGCCCATTTCTTCTATATTGCTGTACTATAGCTGGTTGGTCTGTTTACAGATGTTATTTTAATCCTTGCAATTGCTTTATTAATATCCTTCATTATAGATACCAGGTCTTTAGGAAACATTACTTTCAATGATGACAGTCTTTGTCTTTCTACTAGTAATTCTGCATATGCCATATTATCAAAGGTGCTTTTTGGGTTCTAGAAAGTCCATTTACTGCTTGAAAAAGCACCTTTGGGACAACCAGGATCTGTATGGCTGAGAATCTCCATAATTTTGTCTTTTGATTCGTCTTCTTGAGGAAGTCAATTCATACGTTTTTTCAGTGCTGGCATTGGTTCTGTTGTTATTACTTCTATGTGATTATTGCGGGGGTACACATCAGCTGTTTCCTTTATATTCCCAGCTGTTATTATTTGAGTTCTTTCTATTTTTCTACTATTGTTTTGAGGTCTTTCAATTTTATAATTTTTCTGAATCTCTTCCAGTTCTGCTTCCGTCAATAGTTTATTTCCGGTAATGAAACTCTTTTGATTTAGTTATTGTTGTTCAGTAAAATTAGAGTCTGGATAAATTATTTTCCAATGTTCCAATGTTCAGTTTAAGTAGCCCTGCTTTTTTGGTTCCAATTTATAACAGCAGGCCATTATGTTATGATTTTCACAAGCAGTATATTTTTGTTTTGTCTATGGTTGTTGTTCTTCCAGTAATCCTAAAAGGCTAGGCCCTTGTTTCTCAGCCATAGCTCCTGAATCCCATTGCCCACTTGTCAACATATCCTAGGAACTCTAACATCTGATGCAAGGAGAAACTTCCTAATGGAAAGGACAATTAACCAGTATAGATGCTTCATCACTAGAGTCTTTTAAGAAAAGACTGGACAGCCACCTGTCTGAAATGGTATAGGTTCTCCTGCTTGAGCAAGGAGGTTGGACTAGAAGATCTCCAAGGTCCTTTCCAGCTCTATTCTGATTGAAACATGGTCTGCCAATCCCATTAAGAATGGTCTAGTGTGGGTGACCTTTCTGATAGAATACACCACTGCAAGCATAGCTCTGAACCCCATCAGTGCATCACAAGTCCCTAACCCCATGACAAGAGGCTATCCATGATCATTGCTATATTATTAAATAGTTTGGGAGACTCTTGACATAACATGTGAAATGCAGTTGGGAAAATACCAGAACCTCATTGAAATTTCAGTTCTTATTGCTATAAACAATTTAACATTCATTAAAGAATGAACTTGGAAAAGTTCCAATGACATGCAATTTTCTTTGGCTAAAGGTTGGAATTGAAACAGAGTGAAAAGGGTTCAGAAAGGGTGACAAAAGCATTATTTTTTGCTATCTTTGGACATTTCTCCATTAGAGTTTTCCAAAGAAAATTAATCTAGATGGAAGTAGTTAAAACAGTGAGCAAAGCAATATTTGAAAGATATTCTCGCTTGATGTATCATCCTCCAGTCCAAAGTCTGCTTGGGGAGACAGGGATCCACTTCAAGTAAATGAGTCACTTTTGCTTCCCGGCCAGAACAATTAAACTTCTTGTATAATAAAACATGACCTGAAGCCTGCCCTTCAGCACATCATCTCTCCTCAAACCTCCAGAGGTCATTCCTGACATTTAACAGCTCAGAAATTTCAGTTTCTTAGGCTTCAGAGGCCAATTTCAAACCTTTAAAACTAAAATTAGTTTATTATTTATTCTTTTTTTAATGTTTCATTTATTGGACTTTTTTTTTAAAAAAAAGCCTTCTATATATGATTAATCAGACACACACTCCTTTTATCATCACAGAGATTTTTTTTTCCCATAAGAAGTCCCAAAACAGGCATTGTCTATAGTGCCAATTCTTCTTTTGAATTTTTGCTGATTGTTGCCCATCGGCCATTTGAAAGTGCTCAAAAGTGAACAATGAGGAGAAACAGTTAATGCATTTTGCAACTTGCTGCTTCTTTATTGCTAGCAGCTGAACCACTTGGGGTGGTTCTCCCCTCCTCCCTCTTTTGTTACTGATCTCTTGCCATATTGTGCATACAATCCCCTAACTACATTAGCTCATTTCTACTCTGGCCTTCAAGATTAGCTCATCTGGGTTATGTACTTTGGTGTGTAGGTGTTGAGTGTTAAAATATAACTTAACTTTTCTTTTGAAATTGCATTCTAAACAATAAGAATTAAGCTTGATCTTTTCTTGTTTTCCATAATACTGTACTCAACAAAAACAAGAACTTTATTTCATGCCTCACCAAGAGAGGGCTGGAAGGCTTCA
Source organism: Pseudoxenodon macrops (assembly GCA_032467955.1). Classification (NCBI taxonomy): domain Eukaryota; kingdom Metazoa; phylum Chordata; class Lepidosauria; order Squamata; family Pseudoxenodontidae; genus Pseudoxenodon; species Pseudoxenodon macrops. The sequence continues at coordinate 267,612 of JANHFT010004222.1, read as the reverse complement.
GGGTTTTCTAACGCCTCCAGAGTTACCACCACCCTCTGATCCACACCCCAATTAAGCTCTTCATGTTTTGGAATGTTTCTTTTACCATAAAATGCTTGTTTGTAAAAAAAAGACCTTGGTTTTAATTTCTGGATAAGCAGGAAGCATAAAGATGAAAATAGAAAAATTACAAAAAAATAATAATCCATTGCATATGTAGAAAAAAATGAGAGGGTAACAAGAAAGCATATTCACTTACCCTTATGACCATAAAACCATTATGACCATTAGTAGTTGCACAAAAGCAAAAACAGGGTTTTCACTCTGTTCCCAGATCTTTTGTTTTGTTTTGTTCAATCAATCTACTTCCTTCATAGAATTCTCCAGTGAGGAAGTTTGTGTATGCTTACGTTTAAACATTGTTTTCTTCTATAACCCTCATATTGCGCCCATCGTTTTTCTTATGTAAATTATCTTAAGGATGAAAAATAGATATCTAGTTTGAGTAGCCATCCCCAGTTATATCTCATGTATAAAGTTTACATTAGTTTTCATTTAGTTGCAGTTCCTCTGTAAAGGAAAGCATATTTAATCTAATAGAGATTTCACACAGCAGGGAAGAGAGAGGGGGAGGGAGGGGGAGAGGGAGAGAAGGATAAGGTAATCATATATTGGGGAATCTTTTTAAACAGCAGAGGTAGGAGCTACTGTACAAGGAGAAGAAATCACCCCAAACTGCCTGCATCTCTGTTGCACTAATGGAAGACTTCATTGAATTAAAGAATTATCTATCAGCAGCAAAACTATAATTCTAGGAACAAAACAGAATTCTAGGAATAGTGTGAAGAAATAATCCCCCCCTGCAATCTGGGAATCACATACAGCATGTAGAGAACGCTGCAGGGAACAAAATGGCAAGTGGTTAATTTTCTTCAAAAGTCTTTGTTTTCTTTGTTTGCTATGGTTTTGCAAGCTTGGGATGGCACATGTCATGTGGCATCTCATAGCCTTCCTGCTATCATAGCACTATTAGATAGATGGATCATTAGGTAGCAGAGGGAGCCTATCCCTTCTATTATATGCTGGCATGGACCTTGCAACATTTGATAAAGCCACTGTAAGCAGATCAAGCCATTAATTTGTCTAAATCAATTTCTATCAAGACTCTCACTATTCATAAAAGAAAGCTAGGTATAGCCTTTGTAATATCAAGGAGTAGTGTGTGCTTACAAAGGATATATAAGTGGTACATTGAATACAAAGGTTTAAGGTGACTATAGCTTGATAAGAATATTCCTATGGGTTTTGAGCAGGGGTGGGATTCAGCTGATTTGGACCAGTTCGGTCGAACTGGTAGCTCCAATGATCAGCTGAGAACAAACTGGTTCGATCCAACAATCAGCTGAAACCGTGTTATACCGACCTATATTTACTTTGTTTGAAGCCCATCTGTTAGGCGTGGCAGATTGACACACCTCGGCTGTTCTACTCACTGGGTCTGCAGTAGAACGTAGGTTTTAGAGCTATTTTGAAATGCGCACCAGTTGAATCCCACCACTGGTTTTTTAATTTCTCGGGTTCCATGGTTATGGGAATTTTATCTTTCAAGATTTTACAGTCCTAGAAATTATGGACAGATTCTAGGTTGGTGTTTGAAATGGATGGGGAAAAAGACTGTTTACTTGATGAACAATCATAGATTAGTCAATTCTTCAGGGGTAAAAGATTATATTTGCAGCTTTTTAACCTGTTTCTTTTTAAAGTTAATTAAATCCTTAGGGGTTATTGAAAATCATAATAATCCATTATTAAAGATACTTTGTACTATTGCCTAAAGGCTGCTTGCCTCCTGTGTTGAAAGTGGATGCAAATTAAGATGGCATAAGTAATTGCTATCCAGATTACAATCCATTCCTCTGTTTTGGCAGTGGTGCTGGCTAGGTGATCTGCATGAGCGGTGGTTACCAGAGCCCTCAAGGGCAAGGGGGCATTCCTAGTACAATGTGCACTAACCAATTATAGTGCAGGCTTCCACATCAATCAGGAAATAATGCACAGAAAATAGACCACATAGGTTTGTTGTACCAGCAGAAGGCAAATAAAATCACTTCTGATGAGAAGGAGAAAGATGAATGAATTGCTTTTGTAGAAGATAAGAATGTGTTGAGGATATGTGTTCCTGTCCTTTAGAACAGTGAGCCTTCTAATGCTAGAGCAAGCAAGATATGCAGATGAGCCCTTGGAAATTATTGTGACATGCTCTTAACGACTGGGAAGGGAAGCCAGTTTGTTCCCACGATTCATGAGAGCAACCTAGAAACTTGAACAAACTTTTAGTTACTTGCCTTTAGACTATATTTGTTTGTTTGCTTGTATACATAATTTATATGGCTGCCCATCTCACAGTAATGGCTTTGGATGGCATTCATTGATTAAAACACAAAAACCATGGATACAACCTCCCAGCATCTGAGGATAAAACAACAGCCCCATTCATAGAGAAACACATCAACAGCAGCTGAGCTCACATAACCTTTGACCCAAATGCCTGGGGAAAGAGGTCTTCAGTGCCTTTCAAAAAGAGAATAGGATCAGAACCACCTGGACTTCTGGGATGCTGCACTGATAAAGTACCATTCTGGGGTCTAACAAATGACATTGTTTGAAAGAAGGGAGCCAAGTTCTCTTCTAGAACTGGTCAGGTGATGAAGAAGATAGGAGAAAGCAGTTTAAGAAACAACCTGGTTTTCTGTCATGTGGGCTTTACACATTAAACCAAGCTCAAAACCCTACTGGGAGCCAGTGAAACTCATTTAGCAGCAGTATTATTTGGGTGTAATGAGAAATTGCCAAAATTGCCTGTGCCACTGCTTTCTGGACCAGTTGCAGCTTGCCAATCTTCTTCAAGGACATCTGCATATAGATATTTTATAGTAATTCAATATGGTCCCTATAGCCTAGTGTGACTAAACCTTGGATTGCACAGAGCACAGGAAATTGGAAGATTTCATTAATACTAAACATTGAGGGCACCTTCCTGAAAACAGTTTGCCCCCTGTTTCTCACTGTATTTCTCTCTCCCCATCATCACCCTAAAAGCATCACCTGCCTCTTTCTCCACCAGCCATCCCATATTCCCTGAAGTTGATTCATCCCAAGCCCAAAGGTCTCAACATACTATCCTACTACACCATCAAAAGGCTGGCACCAGTGTCAAAAATTCTTCTGCCTGACATCCAGCGTCTCATAGCTTAAGCACCAGCTATCCAACCTCTGTTCCTACAAGAATGCATCAAACAGTTACCCATTTGACCCAATGCCATCTGCATCCATCCTGCAGATGGGAAACCTAGGTATGGGAGGAAGAGCCATGGCCTACAATGTGAATCTCACCTAGGATCCTTCTTTGCCATCCTTATCTTTCATCCAGGGGATAATAATAATTGTATCCAGACAAATATATACTTGAGTTAACATTCATAGAAGAATGAAAAATGTAAAGGTTTAACAAACCAATATTTAACAGACTTCACTGATATACTTTAATACAGAAAGAATGCCAACTCTTTGGTGCTTGCTTAGCTTGATTGTTTTCTTGCAGATGTTTTGTTAGCCAAATTAGGCAACTAGTTTGTGTAATGAAATGTCTGCAAGAAAACAACCAAACTCAGAGAGCACCAAAGAGTCCATATTTCAACCCTGCACTACAAATATCCTCTTTTATTGGTACAGAAAGGATGTAAAAATCTCATAGAAACTTATCAGATTTAATTCAGCTTGAAATTTTGCTAGTTCTTAAAGAAAAGAAAATATTCAAGGAGTTTGTAGGAAAGCAGTGCACACCAAAATAGAATAGAATTCTTTATTGGCCAAGTGTGATTGGACACACAAGGAATTTGTCTTTGGTGCATGTGCTCTCA
>JANHFT010004222.1:252468-263613 GCA_032467955.1 Pseudoxenodon macrops | reverse complement strand
AATAAAAGTCATAAGGATACAAGCAACAAGTTACAGTCCTACAGTCATAAGTGGGAGGAGATGGTGATAGGAACAATAAGAAGACTAATAATAATAGCAGTAAAGCAGTGCTAGTAAATAGTTTGATAGTGGTGAGGGAATTATTTGTTTAGCAGAGTGATGGCGTTAGGGATGGCTGTTCTTGTGTCTAGTTGTCTTGTTGTGCAGTGCTCTATAGCGTCGTTTTGAGGGCAGAAGTTGAAACAATTTATGTCCAGGATGTGAGGGGTCAGTAAATATTTTCACGGCCCTCTTTTTGACTCAACATTCTGAAGTCTCTCTACTGGCTATACAATCTTCTGAAAAGGCAGCCATTATGGAATTGGCTTGATCAGTCAAGAAGTAACCCATTCACTTATTTTCTGGAAGAGCTTGTGGGGATCAAGGCTAAGATTGATATGCACAGACAAGAGCACGCTCAATCCTTTGTTGGTCAGAAATAAAGTGAGTGAATGAGACGATCAGAATGGAATAGAACTAAATCCAAAGTTGGCTTTCTTATACTTTTCATGAAACAACCAAATTGTTGAACCCAATGCAGGACAACCGAAAACCCAAGTGGTAAAGAGAAACCGAGGTAAATTGACTTAATTTTTCTCTTCAGTGTTCTTATCTATCAGGTTTTCCACTTTAATACATTATGAAGTGCATATAAAGTAATAGTAAAAAGAAACTATTGCATTTTTAGTTTTAAAAACTAAATAACCCATGATCCATTGGAATATCACTTCAGACAAATTTCTTTACCCAAACAGAAAAACAGTATGACCAAGGGCAAAAAAGGGGCAGGAATGAGAGAGACTTTTGTTTTCCTGTCAGCTTGACTATGACTGACAGCCTTCTGGCAAGGGATGGCGGGACCAGTTTCTAGAGGGCTAAGGAAAGACTCATCTACTGAACTGCCAAATGATGGTGCAGAGACACTGAAGCTACCATAAACTGCCTAATTTCAATCCTACATGAGCCATTGTTCCCAGATGTTGGACACATTATCTAAATTAGCTTATTTAGGGTATCTTCATTAACAAATTGTTGCCTTACGATGTACTGTTTGGGTCAAATTAAAAGTTAAGGTTAAAGTTGCAGATATGAGAATTTTAGCAGTATACAGATAATGAAACAATGACCAATCTTTCCTTTTCAAAGTCCTCATATTAGGTAGTGTTTATGGATTTTGTTATATTCATTATACTTTCCATCAAAACTGTGCAATAGTCCAGCACTTGAAAATCAATGTTTCATGTGTATGTATGATAAAATTTACTGATTATTTTTTAAATAATCAGAGACTAAGCAAATCATATTTGAATGCTACTTCTTGGGCCGTTCATTCTGTTCTAATTTCATTTGATTTAAATTAAGATGAGGAAATCTATGTGTGCTAATTATGTTTGGATTAGATAATTTAGTTGTTGGGCTATATGATGAGCTAAGACAATTGTTTGAGAAAAAAACAAATAATTTTGTTTGAGGAGTCTATACACACAGTATTAATTGTTAAACAATTCCTTAAACACTATATGGTCCAGAAATCCGTTTTAAAAAGTAACGGTCTTGGGCCAATATCCAATTATACTCTGATGCTTTATTTGCATCTAAAACCAGAATGAGGAAGCTCTATAGCAGTGATGGCGAACCTATGGCACGCGTGCCACAGGTGGCACTCGGAGCCATTTCAACCACACTGGCCTAAAATCAGCTGGCCAGTGTGCGCAAGCATGCTGCAGCTGACAGGGCAATGCCTCGCATGCCCTAAGGGCCGTTTTTTGTCCTCCAGAGGCTTCAGGATGTTTCCCTAAAGGCTCAGGAGGCTTCAGGACGTTCTCTGAAGCCCCCAGAGGGTGAAAAATAGCCCAATGGGCAAACTCGAAGTACCATTGGGTCATTTTTCACCCTCTGGAGGCTTCAGGGAAGCTTCCTGAACCCTCTGGAGGGCGAAAAATGGCCCAAGGAGGGTGCATGTGCATGGGGGGGGGAGTTGTGTGGTGGCACACACATTTTTGGCCATTTTTGGCCATTTTTGGCACGCAAGAAGAAAAAGGTTAGCCATCACTGCTCTATAGTTATGATTATACTACAGTTAACCCCAATTGGCCACAGTTACAGGAACCAATAATATGTCACAGCTTTCTCACACCTGTTTTAAAAATGGTGGGAAGGACACATATATGTATTTAAACACATTTACAAAGCATTGTAACATTTTCTGAAAAAATAGATAAATGTGTAGCAGTTATTTCCCACTTCTATAACTTTTATGTTAAGAAAGATTACTTGCCTCATTTAATAGAATAAAAGTGATTTTCATTCACAAATGAAAGATCATAGGTATTCAGTAGAAGCTAAGATGATAACGCATGTCATTATATCCTTCTGCAAAGGATGTGAATAATGTAATTTACAGTAGTGATGTCATTACATGAATGACTTATGTAATTCATATGTAAGTATGTAATTCATATCACTTATGTGATTAAATTACCATCACATGACATTAGTTGCCCCACTCTTTCTTCTCAGAGAATGCCCATGTGCACACAAGCTTATAAAGATCAATTTGTTTTGCCCATTGTTAACAGGATGGGACAGTGTAAGCAATAACTGTTGCTATTGCCAATTTGAAAACATTTATTTTGTACAAGCAGCTGTTCCTATGTTGTAGGAATACATGTTACAGATAGTGTGAGCTCTACCTAGTAATAGTAAAATAAAAGTCTTCAAAATAAAAGATTTTTTAAAATCTGCTAGACTGAAATGATTATGCTCTGTCTTTACAAAATGATGTATTGCTGCTACCACAAACAGTCTTGTATTGAAATGTTTGGATAGGAGTCAAAGATTTCATTTCTTCATTTTTAAGACATCTACATCACTTTTTCCGTGTTTTTTTAAATACTATCTTAACTACTTTACCAGAGGAAATTCCAGAGTTAAAAAGGTAATAACGTAATTGTTTTGTAATGAAACCTGCCAATTTTTGCCCCTGACATCATTAACCATTACATAGAGTTCTATTTGGAATCCCTAAGCAGAAGACCTTCAATCTCTACATTTTTTGCATATATACATACCAACTGTGTAAAGAAAATATGGCAAATTTGTTAAATAAGCGTAGTTTTCAATGACAATGTTATGAGAGAGCCCAAAGGATGGCAGTATAACTCTCCACTGTTTACTTCATGATGCCTATGTTCAATATTTATTGGGCCATTGCATATCTATCTTTCTCATCTAAATACCTTTCCTTCTAATCACTTCTTTGCATTTCTGCAAGTCATCAGTTATAAAGGTTACACTGATCAGCCCAAATATGTCTTTAACTTAGGTAAAGATGTGGCTGTTTTTGCTTTTAAAAACAACAACAACAATAAAACACTATTTATTTATATAATTTAGAAGCCGGCTGACCCCAAACAACTCTGGGCAACTTACCTTTTAAAAGAACAGTTTAAAGAAAGGAAGAAACAAATCATTAATATCCAGAGGAGAAAAACCTCAAAATCAATGTACTATCTGAATAAGCCATGATAGCAAACTGGAGAAATTAAAAATTGACTTGATTTTAAATAAACTTTTATTCTGATTCTTTTGCAAGCTTTTAAAATTCCTAATTCTAATTTTGTTTCCAATGTAGGAATTAACTGCTTCTCAACTTTGTACATGCTGCTATAAGCAATGTTTGCCACAGCATTTATTTCTTCAAATCATTTGCACTCTAAATAAGCTCAGCAGGGAACAAAAGAAGAATTTAGGGAGATTGTTGCCTTATGGTCATTTTTCAGGAGTGAGGGCTCATCTGTCAGGGTTTCAGAAGTAAGTGACAAATCTTTACTATTCTCCTAGAGAATTGAACTTGATATCACAGCTGGTTAAACTTGTGAGAATAAGCAAAATAAGCAAGCAATACTTGATTCCTTTTTACTCTTATTTCTATGGTGTCCCAGAACCATGCTAGCAGTTTAAAATCATTTACCCAGACAGTGTTCATTAGTTTTACCGCAAAATATATTTCACAGCGCTGAAAAGATCTGGTTATAAGTTTAACATTTGGTTAAAAGTTCAACATAGGCTTTAAAAGTGGAGCGTACAGTACTACAACTTGAGTAAGTTTGTAATACAATTCAATGGATCTCAGTGTAGAACCTTGTGTAGAATTTTAATGATATCTTATAAACTGAACTTTGAGATTTGATTAACAATTTGTATCTTTGTTAAGGTGAAGCTTTAATATGAATTGTATTTTAAATATATATACTAAGCATAAGAATGCAAAATATATCTATATTGAGAGTTGGTGTGTTACGTCAGTTTATGTCAAGATTCCTTCAATCCCCACATGATGTCCATATAATCCCAAACTATTGAATTCTTTCTTCTTTAGAATATAATTATTTATTGGCCAAGTGTGATTGGATACACAAATACATAAATTTGTATGTACACTGAGTATGTAAGCTCTCAATGTACATACAAACAACAAAGTGATAAATCATAAGATACAACCATAATCATACAATCTAAACAACAAGTGATGAATCATAAAATACCAATAGGAGAAGACATTAGGAAAGTGAGAAGGTGAGAACATGACAATAAGGTGAGAAAGATGAGAAGATGACAAGGATAATAGCAATACAGCATGCTATATGGGTAGATTTCTTTAGGCATAAGACAGTGCTGTGAGAGTTAGATGTTTACCAGAGTGATGGTATGGGAAAAGAAACTATCTTTGTTTTATTTATTTATTTGTTTGTTTGTTTGTTTGGTCAAGCATATATAAGATTACAGAAAAAGTATAAACATAATTATAAATACATGAAATGTATAAACATAGTTACGAATACATGGGGACATTAGGACAGGGATGGTAGGCATATTGATGCTCTTATGCACACTCCTTACTGATCTGTTAGGAATGGGGTGAGGTCAACAGTAGATAGTCTAAGGTTAACGTTTTGGGGTTTGGGGAAGAAAACACAGAGTTGGGTAGTTCATTCCAGGCATTGACCATTCTGTTGCTAAAGCTGTGTTTTCTGCAATTGAGTTTGGAGAGGTTTATCATATGTTTATATCTATTTTTGTTGCGGTTGAAGCTGAAGTAGTCATAGACAGGTAGGACATTGTAACAAAAAAATTTGTGTGCTATACTTAGGTCAGACAAAAGGCGGCATAGTTCTAAATTGTCTCAGCCCAAAATTTCAAGTCGGGTGGCATAAGGTATTCTGTTGCAAACAAGAGAAGTGGAGGACACATCTCATGAAATATCCCTGGACATTCTCTATTGTATTAATGTCCGATATGCAGTTTCCAGACAGATGAGCTGTATTCGAGAATTGGTCTACCACATGTTTTGTATGTTCTAGTTAGAAGTACAATATTGCCAGAGAAGAAACTAGTTGTGTCTAGTTGTTTTGGCATGCAATTCTCTATAGCAATGTCCTGAGTGGAAAAGTTGAAATAGTTTATGCCCAGGATGTGAGAGATCTGTAGATATTTTCTTAGTCCTCTTTCTGGTACATGCAGTATACAGGTCCTCACTGGAAGGCAGGTTGGTTGCAATTGTTTTTGACCAATTTTGGTACTGTCACACAAAACCTTACACAGTTTTAGGTGCAAGGTTTTAAATGATTAGATCATTGAGACTCCACAAGATTTGGTAATGTCACAAAGCTCTGGCCCTATATATCTATATTTTTATTTTTATTTTTCAGGTGCTCTGCTATCCAATGAGGTCAAACATTATTATGTTACACATATGTGTGAAAAGGATGTTCACATCTCTTATACAAAGATGTATAATATGGTCTCTTGGCAAGGAATCATGCCTGGCTTTTCCTTCAGGGCATACAAAGATGGCCATAATCAGTTCATCTGTATTTCAAAATTGAACTCTGAACTACTAAATAGAACAAGGGTATCAAATTCGCAATGACACATTGTCATCATGTGATGTATCACGACTTTTTCCTCTTCACTAAAATGGGGTGAGCATGACCAGCGCGTGATACCTCTGGCCCGTGGGCAGCAAGATTGACACCCCTGGAATTGAACAACACTAAGCAACAGAAAAACTGCAGTACAAATAAATTTGTCACAATTCCTTTTACACAGTGCTAAGCACATAATGCCAGGTTATAATAATCACCTCCTCTCCCAAATATAAACGTAGATCCTTACAATATTGAGGAAGAGCATATTAGTAAACTTTGCATTATGATTGCCAAATTCCTCCACAATTTGACTAATCAAAAATGGTGGGAAAAGAAACTAAAAGATAAATATAGAAACAGCTCTTAAGTGTCTACTAAAGTGACAGAAATTTATGAAAGCTACCTAGTTAGCCAGTATCTTAGTTTTTAAGGTGTTACAAGATTGCTCTTTTCTAATAAAACTATTTTGGAAATATATTCTGTTTAGCCTTTTTTTCTTCTGTGGTGAGGAACTATGAAATACACTGTTTTCTGACTGAAAATATTGCATATACTGATTTGTGGGGAGAGATGGTTGTCTTTAATTAAAAAAAATAAAAGTTGGATTCACTGATAATTCATGACTGCTAAATTAGCTTTGTCACATTCAGCACATGTTCAATGGTTAGAAATACTATTTTCTCCTTTTAGAAAATCTTCACAGCCCTCTGGAGTAAAGAAAGTGTTCTCCTTTGTACAGAAGGACATGATGTGGAATTAACCATAAATCCCTAATTTATAGGGATTTTGTGAGCAATCTTTGTGGAAGCACTTTCAAAAGAACCCAGAGGTTGTTCACTGTTGTAGTTCACAAACTTTACATCACTGTGAAAGAATGCTGGAACTGGCTGCTTCTGTTTAAGCAGTGCATGCCAGTCGTGCCAGAAGAGATAACCTTCTGTTCGGAAGAATCAGGACATTTTGGTTAATACCTGATTTGGAAAATCCCAGGCTTTCCAGCTACTTACTCAGTGCTGGCCTCAACAAGAATTTGTCAGGCATATGTCACGCACAATATTGTCCCTTTGCTGGCTTGAAGGGAGCAGACAAGCGGTTACTTTTCACAGATACTGGTGGATAGGAGCAAACAGCACTGAGTTAAACATGCAACAATCAAGCACCTTCATGTAATGTAATTCTCAGAATGCAATGCAGTGCAATGTAACAAGGGACAAAACCTGTAGTCAACAAGCTTTGTTTTTGACACATTGGGACTACCGTCCTCTGCACAATTGCCTCAGATAAAGTCTTTAGAGGCCAGGAAACTATTTCATGGATTTTTTTTATCCAGAGAGATAATTATTTCTGAATTTTGCTTTAGATTCTCAGAAAGAATGCAAACGAGCAGATGACTGCAAGAAATATAAATCCTTCCATCCTTCACCATTTGGCCAGAGCTGAAGAAGCTTTTTGGATGAGGAGCAAAATGTCCTCAAGGAAAAAAAACCAAGTCCAGTTACCTTTTGAAAAATCACTTTTGAAACAACCATGACCTAGTGGACTCTCCACAGACATTTGCCTTAGGCAACAAGGGCAAGAAAAGAATAAGAAAGAAAGAGCAGCCATAGAAAGTCATTTACAATGTGTCCCATTTTTGTTTCCTTGGTGGTTTGAGCTTACAAATGGTAATTGGGACCAGAAATACTATTGCTATGCAATGTGGTCATACAGCAGGATGTCACATGAGTGTGTTGATTTATAACAGCAGTTCTGACAGTCCCATTTGCTATTGTTAGGTGAATCTGATCCTGAAGTAGTGTCCTATGGTCACAGGATTGATACTTTGCAAGCTCTTGCCAGGTTCCTCATTGACTTTGCTTGTCAGAAGCCAGCAGCGAATATCATAAATGATGATTGCATGACCATTTGGCATACTGTGACATTGTAATCACTAGCCAATTGCTTTGCACTAAAATCACATCTTGTGACTGAGGGGATCCTGAAATGGCTGCAACTACAAGGACTTATTGTAAGTACCAATCATTTAAAGTCATCATAATTTTGAATGTTTGCCGACCAAGTCATTTAACAAGGGCTACCTGTGTAAGTACCAACCAGGATCCAAATAGCTGAATTGTGTACATGTATATCTGCACAGTGTATGGGCTAGACCCTCCCAAGTCTAAATAGGAGATTCCACAGGAAGTCATAAAGAATATGAGGGCTAATATTCTGTGGGGCGTCCAGACATTGTGATAGTAGACAAGGACCAGAAAACAGTAATAATGGTAGATATAGTGATGCCAAGTGACAGTAACATCAGAAAGAAGGAAAATAATGATGAAGTTCTAGGACCTGAAGGGTGAACTAAAAAGGATGTGGAAACTAAAAGTAGTGCTCCCAGTGGTGATAGGAGCACATGGGGCTGTAACTCCCAAACTGTGAGAGTGACTCCAACAGATTCCAGAAAAAAATCAGAACTCTTTACCTAGAAGAGTGCAGTGCTATGAACAGCTAAAATTATGTGTAGAACCCTCAAGCTTCTGGTAGAGGACCCAGACCAAGGAAGATACATACCACCATACGGGTGAGAAGGAAAATGTTATTATATCAAAAGATCTATGCCAACTTTCTCCAGGCTTGTGTTCTCCAGGTGTGATGAACTATAGCTCCACTAATGTTAGGGGAAAATATCTGAATCCTATGGGTGGGGAAATGTTTTGATTGGTAATTGTTTGTTCAAGTATGGAGTTTTAATAATAAAATATTATTTTTTCCTATTGTGGGTTCATCTAAGCCTGCTGCCTTGTACCAATCTCTTTCACTCCATGCTTTCTAGAACAAACTCTTTATAATGTTTGCTTTGTTACTCTACATTATATATGACTGCCACATCCCCTTTCTAAGTTGTCAAGAATGCAAAAGCTTCCATGCTGACAGCACATTTAATTATTATTAAGCGTTTGCATCTCATTGCTTGTATATCTCATTTGTAAGGTTCTTATCTTAATTTGATCTGAGTTCCCACAGTCTAAGTTGACTTCTCTGAAAGATGTATTTTTCAGAACAGAAAGATTACTGTATCTAATTTAATCACACAACCTATTCCAGAAATTATCATTGTTTGTTAAGAAATAATGCTGCATATTCATAGCTCATTGAAAATTCAATTCTGTGAGGATAGAAATTAATTAGCATTATGCTCATTGAATTCATTATACAAGAGAAAAACCCTTTTTATACTTTTCCAACCAAACAGGGAGGGGGAATGTAAAATCCCTGATATTCTGTCTTCCCATTGTTCTGTCTGTTTGTTTCTCTATTAGCACAATGATGTTATGAAGCAAAACAAAAAAACAGTGAAATAGGATTTGGGTGGGAAGAGGAGGGAGCCAGGAAAAGAATAATTAAATTTAAAAATGGGCTGGATCTGGTTGCCATCTCCAAGGAAAATATTTCCGGAAGCAAAATATATTCCAATGCTTGTCTATAGCAGAAGATTTCTTCCTGCATGGAAATTATCACCCTGGTTTTGTAAAACAAAACAATCGTGCTAGTGATTTTTATTAATTTTATCAATTTATCAAACTCATTTGACAGTGTTTGTGCCTCCATCTCTGTGAGGGAAAATTGTAATCACAATAATTCTGGCAAACATCAAGTGAGGAATGGGGTTTTTAGGCAAAGATCTAGATTAAATTAACCCAATCATTGATTTGGGTGAAGAAAGTCACTTGAGTATCTAGTTGTGTTCTGCTGGGAGGATGCGCAAAGCCTACAAAGAGAATGCACACGAGTCAGTCTCTGATGCAGAAAGGGAAGTATGGAAAGAGCTCTACAGGCTCAGTGGATGAGTGGGAAGTACTGGATGAGATCCGTTGTTATGGATAGCTAAGTACAATTATAGTACAAGATATTTCACAAGAAGAGTCCTCCATTCCTCTACCCACGATAAAATACCATATTACACCAGACTTGAAATTTTGGGCTTAGACAACTTAGAACTACGTCGCCTTCAGTCTGACCTAAGGGTAGTACATAAAATGATCTGCCACGATGTCTTACCTGTCAATGAGTACTTCAGCTTCAACCACAACAATACACGAACACATAATAGATACAAACTTAAGGTAAACCGCACCAAACTTAATTGCAGAAAGTATGACTTCAGTAACAGAGTTGTTAATGCTTGGAATGCACTACCTGACTCTGTGATTTCTTCCCCAAATCCCCAAAACTTTAACCTTAGACTGTCTACTGTGGACCTCACCCCATTCCCAAAGGTGGCTACTGTCCCTGTCCTAATGTCCCTTTTTATTCGTATCCTTTTCATGTATTCAAAATTATGTTTATACTTTTATCTGTCATCTTATATAGGCTTGACAAATTAAATAAATAAATAAACAATTCAAAAGTGTAATGGCTGTATTTATTTTACTTGTTTAACAAATGTATATGCCGCCCATCACACTGCCCCTGAACAGTGTTAATATTCTTTCTTAAATGGATATGTTGTTCTCCAAAATCAATGATAGCATATTTTACAAGCAAAGCTCAAATGCAAAATGCAATTCTCAATTTGTTTAGAAAATGTTAAACCCCTGAGTTAAAACAAATACCTGAGTAATTCAAACTTCTCAAGTGCTGGTTTTTCAAACAAATTTGTGAATGGGAAAAAATCAAGCAAGGGCAAAGGGATGGTTACAGCCAGCTAGGAATGAGAGGGAGGGATTTATGAATAATAAAGAGTTGTATCAGGGAGAAAGACAAAAGGAATTGAGGGTTCACTGCTCATTTAGACTAAAAAGCTATTCACCAAATACACAAAGAAGACAGAATCTCTCAATGCCTACTTTGTCCCAAGACAAACTATGACTAGATATTAACAAGCAAGATAACTGGGTCGTTGGGTAAGAGGAATGTAGCAGCCATAGTAAAAACCTGTCTTCACTAAAGCAATTGAAAAAGCACCACAAAAGATTATCTTATTTACTCTGTCTAGAATAGAATAGAATAGAATAGAATAGAATAGAATAGAATAGAATAGAATAATAGAGTTGGAAGGGACCAACCCCCTGTTCAGGCAGGAAACCCTACACCACTTCAGATAAATGGTTATTTAACATCTTCTTAAAAACTTCCAGGGTTGGAGCATTCACAACTTCTGGAGGCAAGTTGTTCCACTGATTAATTGTTC
>JANHFT010004222.1:208646-224612 GCA_032467955.1 Pseudoxenodon macrops | reverse complement strand
AATGCTCCAACACTGGAAGTTTTTAAGAAGATGTTGAATAACCATTTGTCTGAAGTGGTGTAGAGTTTCCTGTCTAAGCAGGGAGTTGGACTAGAAGATCTCCAAGGTCCTTTCCAACTCTGTTATTCTATTCTATTTTGTAAATAAGGAAAAAATATATTTATGATTTCTCTGTTTTGGAAATTTGCTTCTACTGGTAGGTAAGTATAAGCAAATACACACTGGGAAATAGGGACAGTTCAGTTTCACTTCAGAGTTATTCAGATTTGCACTTCAAATTTGCATCCTCAAAACCCCAAAACTTTAACCTTAAACTGTCTACTGTGGACTTCACACCATTCCTAAGAGGTCTGTAAGGGGGCGTGCGTAAGCACACCAGCGTGCCTACAATCCCTGTCCTAATGTCCCCACTTATTTGTACTCATTTATTATGTATACCTGTTTATACCTGTTTATACTTAATGTTTATATGTTATGTTCATACTTATACGTGTTTTCTCATACATGCTTGACAAACTAAATTTTAAAAAAATTGTAGTTAGTTATTTCTTAAAATATTATAGCAATAAGCCAAAGGAAGAGAGCAGTCCACACCTTTTGAAGTTGCAGAGATTGAGTGATACTGATCTAGGTGTCGATGAAGATTCTCAGTCATCCAGGCAAAGGTTGTGTCATAGCAACTGGACAAATTTTTGTTAACTTGAGATGGTTCGCTAATGACCCAAGCAGCTTCATCAGTCAGAGCAAGTCAGTTAGGCAGAACGTCATTGGAATGTACTAGCTCCTCCTGTACCAACTTCAGGGGTTTCTTCCCGAAAATACATCACAGGAACTAGCTATTACCTGGAGAATTAAAGCAATGAATAGTCAGGTTCCACAGCTAACATCACTGAGACCTCAGAAATCATGGGGCATATTTTAGAGCCATTATGACCATTTATCTGCCGTGTACAGATTGTGCCCTGTTTAGTACCATTTGTATTTACAACAGCATTGAAAAAGTAACTTTATTTCTGGTCTACTAACAAATGTTGCAGATTCTTCATGGTTAGATGATTGAGATTTAGGTACTTTGCAACTTATAGAGTTTTGCAACTATTGCAGAATTTTCCAGTCATGTTGCCATTGGCAACAATAACATTGCAAGTCAAGACCATGTGATGTCTCACTTAATGACCGCACATGATCCACTTAAGAGCAGCAAAGAGGTCATAAATTAGTTGTGGTCATTGATGCCTTGCTTAATAACTGCATCACTTAGCAACAAAGTTGTTGGTTCCGATTTTGGTCATCAGATGGATTGTATTGTTTCTTACCATCCATAAGCCACTGCATGAGGGCATAGCTGGAGATGGACATGTGTCAATCATCTGCCAGGCAATTGCCTTAAATCTGTGCTTGGAATAAAGCCAGAAATTAAGCCAGGGAGTACACCACCAGCACTTGGCTGACAACTGTGGTCAAGAAACAGAATGGGCTGACCCAGCAATTGCTGAAATTTAATATCACCAAGGGTATGTATTTATTTTCGCCTTTCTCACCCTTTGACAGTGAGAAATGCATAAAAATGGCAGCATAAGATCTAAAACATAGCAATTTTGTGTTTCTTTTTTAAAAATAAAAAAACCTTTTACTTCTCTCCAAATTGGAAAAAAGAGTTATATTCAAGTATATGATGCAAATCCACTCCCTTTGCATAATCATCCCATCATCTGTAGCCTATGGCATCTCCCCAAATACCTCCAGTTACCCCCAAAAAAGTGACCACCCTTGTTTCTGTTCCTCCTTTGGAGCAATAGGCACATCTGGAACTTCTCCTGATGCCAAACTTTTCAAACTAAATGTCCTCAGAAATGTTGGTGGCTATAAGAGAGATTAATGCCAGATCTGATATGACTGGACAGCACTCGATTGGGGCGGGAGGGGACAGATAACAATCCTTTGCTGCTAGAATTGAAACATATAGATTTAAAGCAGATAGTTGTGATATTTAATGCTTATTTGTTGTTGTGGTGTTTATATTTTTAAAACCATTTAAGGGATTAAGGAAACATAAAAAATTAAAAAAGCAGTAGGCATCTATGAATAACATGTATTAATAATAACTATTATCTCCCTCCAAAAAATGGTAATTCATTAAAAAAAAGTAAAATATGTCCTCGTTTCTGTAATTTTCAGGTGGCCAGCAAAAATAAGTTGATGATATTAAAGCTTAACATTATAAGAGTTCTATTTGGGGGAGGAGAAACACAGAAGATTTTTCAGAATGCTTTCATAACTTTTTTTTTAAAATAAACAGTTGGTTTAAATTTTCAACCAGCCTTGATTTCAAAGGGACAACTTCAAAACATATGCAAAAAAAACCAAAAACCTAAATAAAACTCAATAAATTATTTCATTGCTTTGGTTATTGGATTTCAAAGGGAGAGGAGAGAACACACAAGAATATTAGAGTGGACTATATTGGATCTTTGGGAATTGCTGTCAAATATTGATGAAAACAGCAAGACTGCAGAAGATCAGATAAAAGGAAGAAATGATTAGATTTGGAAGAACAATGTGAAAACTGTAGCCAACAGAGATTTCAAATGTAAGCAAATTGCAATCTACCAAAGAACAAACTTGGAGAGAGTCCCATATAGCCCAGTATATTTACAGTCAAGCAGCATATGTAAAAATTTTATATCACATTTCCCTTCCTTTTTGAAAGTTATAAAACAACATTTTTAATGACTTTGGCTGCACACAACCATTACTATTGGTCAATAGGCTTAGGGGTGGAATGCTTAAAATATTAATGCAAATACCAGTTTCTGTTGGTGTTCTAACTTTCTCAATCCTTGTTGAAAGAAACCCAAACAATTGTATATTAAAAATACACTTTTGTCCATTTTGTTATAGGAAATGAGATAGTGCCGGATAAATATTAAACTGAATCTAGTAGGAGTAAAGTACTTAAAAAGTGTACTTAAAAATATATGAATGGATTCTGAATGACTAAATTGCATTAAAAAGTAGTAGACCAGTATGAAACATGTTAATATTGTTAGATTACAGAGACAAGCCGGGTGATAATTGTTTTGCAAAAAAACAACAACTGTGTAAATAAAGAATAAATGGATGCTGAAAGAAAGTAAGTTGAGTGCAAGGTAGGAAAGAAGGCAACTGTGTCATACAAAGGTATTGCGGTAGCTTGGTCATATACAGGAAATGACTAAATTGTGAAATAAATAAAGGAAGGAAGAAAATGGATTGAGAGAAAAGGAAAAATTGTGTTTGGATGGAACTGATAAGAAGTTTATGAAACAATAAATGTTTAAGAGCAAAAGGCAATGTGTGAAATGAAGGTATAGTTGCAGTGGAAGTAACAATGACTTGTATCAATAGGAAAGTATGGAGGGGGATAGTGAAGGGTTTAGAAATTAGATTTATTTAGATTTCCTTTCCTTTTTTCCTGCCTCCAATCTATTTTGCTTCCCCATTCTTACATTTTAGTACTCAGAATTTTCTGCAGATGCAGACTTACATTGCTTCACATTATGTATTTGTACAATGCACTAGATATGGAAAACAGGCAATAAAAACAACTTCTGCCCATTTTGTTATAACTGTCCAAGACAGTTGATTACTGGCATCGTAGATAATCACAGGTCCAAGACTTTTTAATGAAAAATATAACTACACTGAAATAAAATGAGTACATTTGTTTAAGTAGTCGCTATGTAAAAAAGGTAGCATGGTCTTCAAGTGGAACTCAGTTCTTAATGACTACATACATGCATGCATACATACATGTAGGCATTAGGAACTGGGTGTAATTGTTTTCTTGCCCACTTTATGAACGTAGTTTCCCATTGTCCCATTTTTGGATTTTTTTTCTCCTTCTCAAACTAACCTATAACCCCAGGATTCTCAAGATGTTTCCATAGAGCTAAAGTCAGCTTACACTTAGTTTTCAAAATCAGCCAATCTCTAAGTGCTACTCATTCTAAGATGGGCATTATGTACCTGAGGTCAAAAAGATTCTAGGATGTCTATGGATGGAACACTCAAAACAAGTTACGACTTTGTCAAAATGTGCATTGAAATATTCTATGTACTTTAACCTCTATCTATTTGCACATTGTACACTGTCATGATACCTGGATAAAAGGGAAAGAATTTGCATCATGACATGTTTTTTCATGATATAAACTCTACCCTTTTTGTATCAATGTCATGTCACACACATGTATGAAATGAGTAGAGTTTGTAACATGATCCCGTGGCATTGGTTCATCGCTTTAACAGAAGCTGTGAATCCTGCAGACATCTCTGTTTCTCAATATATTTACTGCCATTGCTCGTGATTCCTGCCAAAAATACTATTTCATATGTGAATTCTTTGCCACAACGATCACTTCCAAAGCTATTCTGATCTATTGGTATAAGCTTAGAATAACATAATCATCTAGCTGGAAGGCTCATTTGGGCAATTCAATCTGTTTCATACATGAGTCTAAATTAAAGCACCTTTGATAGATAGCTGAATACCTTCTGTCTGAATATATCCAACAAAGAAGAATTCAGCATTACCCTTGTAACTAGTCCCACTGTCAAACTTCTCTTACCATTAGAAAGTTTTAATAATGTTCACTTTCTAACTTCTTGAAATATTATTTCATGTGCTAAAATTTGAAAGACTTAAGGAGGGGTTATTCTATATGACAACCTTTTAGACAGCTGTGGAATTCCAATTTTTTTTACTACCGGTTCTGTGGCCATGGTTTGGTGGCCATGGTGTGGCTTGGTGGGCATGGCTTGGTGGGCATGGCAGGGGAAGGATATTGCAAAATCTCCATTCCCTCCCCACTCTGGGGCCAGCCAGAAGTGGTATTTGCCAGTTCTCCGAACTACTCAAAATTTCCATTACCAGTTCTCCAGAATCTGTCAGAACCTGCTGAATTGCACCCCTGCTTTTAGATATTTCAAGGGTAATTCTCAGTAATCTTTTCTCAAAAGTAAATAGCCTCTCTGTTCTTATTGAATTTAACTATCATTCTTTGATTCTTCTTTGCTGATCCAAATTGTCTGAATCTTTACATCATTGTGTTCAGTACTGGATACTTTACTTGAGTTTAAGTCTGACCAATTCAGTGTAGAATCAACGCTGCCATGATTTGGAAAGCTTACATCTTTTGATACAGCCTAAAATTTCATTTGCTTTTGGATATCTATGTCCCACTACTACATCACAATAATCTAAATCTAAAGGCAAAAAGGACTTCAGAAGGCGTGCTAACATGAATGTAGTAGTTGTCCACACAGCCTTAAATCAAATATCTATTTTCTGGCAATAGTACAGGAAAACATACAGTTGCTTTAATAAGTTGAAGACAGGAGTTATGTTCATGCCTTTGCATGTTCATAACCCCCTTTTTACCAAGTAACTACATCCCATGCCTTTGCATTTAGTACAGTCATTACATTTTTTTTTAGTTGACTTTATTGTCCCGTACCATTGATTTAGAATATTCTTTCTATTTTATATCGCTAACCCACACAGATTTGTAGCTCCTGCAAATTTAATACATATTTCTGCTACCTTTTCATTCAAATTATTAATAAAATGTTGAAGAGTATCAGGTCCAGGATCAAATGGCTGGCATCCTTCTTGATACCTTAATAAAATCTATTCAGTTTCAAACTACTCACCTTCCAAGAATCTGAAGTTCCCATAAATCTGCCATGGACAATTTAAAATATACTGTAGTGGATTTTGGGATATGATCTGTGAACATAAAATCAGACACAAATATCTTGGGACTCACTATTTTGGATCTCTAAGGTCTCATTATTTTCCTGAATCAACATCTGCCTTCCACCACGCTGCAGAAAATACCATAATGCAACAGAAGAAAACCAGGGCTCCAAAAACTATGTTTCAAACAAGCTTGATTACCATTGACAATCATGCATTATTATTTTATAACACTGCTGGTAATTGCAAAGTTTGTTTTACTGTTTTATTCTATTGTAGTCAAAACCCTATGATTTACAAAAGTAATGTGTGTATTGTGATACTCATGAAGCAGTCATCAAATGGTCTTTCAGGCCCTCCCCTTTTTTAATTACAATTTGTATTATTTCATTTATACGGCTTTATTGTTTATAGAGCAGAGTTCTGGGTTTCTGCTCCCAAATCCTGCTCTCCTGGCAACATACAACACTATAGATACTCCATGAAGCTGTGAAGATTACTTGGCGACATCATTTGGTTCAGCCTATGTTGGCCAGATTCCTGGATAAAACAGACTACATGAAACACATTGTGTCCATAGTTTTAAAAAGTCATGTCTGGCCTTTAATTTGTTCCAAGGGTCCAATTCATGGGATATGATTTGATCTGTAATGTCAAGGCTGGTCAACGACCGAAATAAAGCACTTTGACTTACTGCTTGGTACCTCAAAGATTGCTTGCTCTCCTAGGGCCCACTTTGGCTGAAAGTATTCATCAGGGGTTCCTGCATTCCTAACTTATGTGGGTAAAGATAAAGCTTCCTTCATAGGCATGGCCCAGTTATGGAACCTTCTTCCCAGAATCACTGGCAAGATGCCGAATTTAATAGCTTTTAAGCAGCACGTGAAGACAGTTTTATTCTCCTAAGCTTTTAGTGGATAATATTTCAATGCTGTTTTATTGTTTGCTTATGACTGCTGATTAGTTTACAGTTACTCTACTTTACTGCTGGGGGGGTGTTATATGCTCAACTGTCTTAAGCCATTGTTGTTAGCTCCTTTAGAATGTTATACTTCAATGTAAATATATAAAATAAACAGAAATAAATGCCCATCACTTTTCTATCCACGAACAGGAGAGCTATGAGCTAAATTCTAGTGACTTGTTTATTTCTTAAAATCAGGACCCCAGCTTTACCAGAACACATTTTGAGTGTATAAACTCTTTATATAAATTCTAGTAACAGTTGAGGTATTTTGTTTAGGTAACCCTGAGAATACCTGATGAAGATTGTCAGAAGTGTTTTATTGGAGAAGAAAAAAGATAAGCTTCTGGGGAGCTCTAAAGTTTCACAAATTGTAAATTTTGGGTCAAACTGAATGGTGGATCAGGTACCAACATTATACAGCAAACCAGAATGTTAAGGTCAAATCTATGGAACAAAGAAGTTGGTAACATGCTGCTTAACCAATCTTTATATTGCTTCCCAGACAAAGGATATTAGAAATGGAGACGTTCAAAACCACAAATTTCCACTCAGATAACTTTCATGAACAATGGAGTACTTAAGAGTATGCTTTGGCAAGACTCAGTATAAGAACTTTGTAGAATCTCTTTTTTTTAAATGTTTCAGTTTATTATGGATAATAAATGATAATGCCTTTAATTAGTTGCAAAATGTGAAGACTGTTTCATTTGTGCGTGGAAAGATGAATGGCAAAGCTTCTTGTATTTCTTGGAAAAAGAGCAAAGTGGTGATCACCATTCAGACAGCACTGTAGATTTTTAGGACTCCTTGTGTGAGAGAATGGGTGGGGTGTGTATGTTTTGAAATCCTGGTTTATCTGACAGCTGTACAAATTTCTAGTTCTCTCATTTTTTGCAGCAATTTTTCTGAAAAATGTCTACACTCAAACAAAAACCTAATATTTTAATTCCTAGATTGCCTTTGATAAGTGGTTCTAGATTTGGCCATAGACTGGTTTGGGAATTATCTGTCCCTGGACTTCACTGCATGAAAGATGGGATTTAAATGTATTGAGTAGCAATTAACAACAACAACAACTGTGAAAACCCTATGCATAGTTTGCTTCTTTGACTATATTTTTCTGCACATGCATCATTTTATCAAAAAGCCACCTCTTGAAATTGTGAAGCATATCCCATTTCATTACATGGAAAAACTGAAAGGTGCAGAATTTTGCAAGTTTAATTTCTATTGGAATATGGTCATTGGACATATATTAACATTTTATAATACTTCTATTTATTTATTCAGTGCCATAAATCCTCTAGACAGTAGCAATATCTCAGTAGCAAATCACACTAAGGCCAAAATGACAATAGTCCTTAATGCTACTATCATATTACTATTTCTCATGGTCTTTCAAAAATAGTTATAGTTTTTGCTTGGGGATGTCATCATATACACTTCATCATTTCTTCCCCATGTTTCCCCCTTCCCCATATAACCTGTGACAAACACTATAATACAACTGGAATTTCAATTGGAGTTGTGGATTTTCAAGTAAGAAGGAATGGGAAACACCAGCACTCCATCCAGCAGCAACAATTACAGATTCTGGTGGTTGTGTAAACCCTATCAACTGCTTGGTTTAGCTCAGTAAGAAAAGAGTCACCATTCACCTGGAAAGTTGAATGTCAGATAGCTCTAATTATTAGTAATCATTATAGACTCCCAGCATCTTAAATAAGAAAAAATGCACCAATAAAATTCATGATTGAATGATAAAGTGATGAGGAATCCATATCTGTATCCTTGCTATTGCTTTATTTCCATAGTTATCACAGGCCTTGGAGTTCAAGGTGCAAATCTTATATACTGTTATTGCACAGTTCTGCAGAATTGAAGTGCCTGCAGAAGAATAATTGAAGCTCAGGTTCTCAGGTGAAATCAGATGAAGATTTAGATGTTAAGCTGCAAGAAAATAATAGCATATTTTTCTATGAGCAAAAGATGGTTTTTGGTTTTTACCTTTTAGGTGAAATTAGACCACTAGTGGTGTTTACCTTTCCATTGGCTGTTTATATATTGTGGTTCTAACCAAAGAAAATTGTGTAAACTAACTCTGCAAATTTCATTTTAGTCTAGTTTTATAGGGCTCACACGGATAACTATTTTACTGCTACAGGTCTCCTCATGAGTAAAAGCTTATTCAATGATAACGTCTTACTTGCAAGGAGGGTATTTTTTCCCAATGGCCTACTCTTTGGCAGTTGATGTTTGATTTGAATTGGACTCTGTTTCTTGGCTGTTTCCACATCTATTCTCTGGCAGGAGTGGTAATTTGAGCCCAGAATTCTAGATCGTTCCTATCTCCATTTAAGCTATGGCTGTATATAGTTGAGGGGAAGGGAAGATATGAAGAGTCTTCTCAACACTGCAGAAATTTCTTATTAGTATATGGCAATTGTGAACCAATTATTAAGAGCAATGGTTCACCTCCTTCACTGAAAAAAATTCCAGGAAATTTTTTACCAGGACTCTAAGCATTGGTGGGATTAATTGAATCTCTTTCCAACAAATTTTCTAAAAATAATTTCCAGTTTCCCAAAAATATGATGGCTGGAAAAGTGGAAAGATAGTGACTGACACACTTCATAGCTGACTAAATTCAGAATGAGATCAGAAACTTGGAGGAATTGGAGATTTTATCAAATAAAGCAAGAGAGTTGTGGAGTCCTTGATGCTCTTGACCTTGGCTGTTTTCTGCAGACCTTTCATTACCCAATGATAGAAAGAAGTAGAGTTTGCTCTCTGTTTATATACAGTAGCTTGCCCTATCAGTGTTGGTAGGAGTGTTGTTTTTGCCTTGGTTGATTGGCTTGTTGTTTACTGTTTAATTATTTGTCTGATGTTAATTCTTGTTTCCCTGGGTGTTGATTGCTTGAAAGGAGGCATTATGGTCTTTTTTGTTCCCTCTTTAGCTTTTTTATTGTCACATTTGAATGCTGTGAAAATGTTATTTATTATGTTTGTTAATGTTTGATTTGTCTCAATGCCAAGATTCCAGATTCTCTAGAATTTTTGGATTTAGCTTGGATGCTCATAGTTTCCCAGATATTTATACATTGTGAATTTAAGGAGTTTTCATTGTATCCTCTGACTATTAATTAGTGCTCATGGAAACACTTTGCTCGTTTTCCGCCTTTCTTTTCTACATAGTGGCCATTCCAGTCCTTACATTGTATGCTGTAGATGACTCCTGTTTTGTGAGTGCATCAAATTTCTGTGAGAGTAATGACAGCTTTACTTGTGAAAGGAGAGATATTGATTGTGCATGTTTTACTTTGAGGAAGGAAATAAGCTGGTGGAATGACTATATGATAGTAAAAAAAAAGTATCTAAATCCCCACGGTGCTTGTGGGTTTTTTAAAGTGTTTGACTGGACATTCAAAAAAGAATGGGTGAGGGGAGTAATTATCCATCTCTAATGTGGATTAGTGCACAGCAATGGGCTTCAAATGGGCTTTGAATGCATTTCAGTCTGCATGTTAATGTGATACAAAATGCTCCAACAGGGTCTTTTGGTTCCACAATTGTTTTTAAATCCAAGCATTTTTGTGCATCAAAGAACAACAAGAGGCCTTATAGAACACTATTTTAAAGATAATTTGCATATGCATCATTTCACAAGAAAGAAAGATAATGTCCTTCCCAAGCACAAACTAAATCTATTGATGCACAAACAAATCAGAGAAATAATGGTAACACTTTAGATGAACAAATTTATGACAGAGTAGAAGATGCATTTACTAAAGTTTCATGAATATACGGTTGTGATCCAGGCTCATTTAAGTTCAAAAATGAATTTAAAGACATTTTTACTTATATCTTGGGAATGATTTGGAACAATTATTGCATAATTCCTGCTCCGTATAGTCAAAATATGCAAGACTCTAAATTCATATTCATTCTCAGATTAAAGAGGAATTAATGTAAACTGGACCAGAACAGGTAGGTGTGCATCTTATAGTTTGTCTACTAGATATCCCAGAAGTAAGATAAGTTCCTATTGGGAAAACCTTAGCATATGCACTAAAGTAATGGCCCTTTGAAAGTAATGACAAATGTAAAAGATGGAGGGAATCCTAGAGACAGTCGTAATTCAATGTATTCTCCTAATGTGATTAGTTCTCTCTTTGCTAACATATGCATACAACTGAGCTGATAATTAATGAGTCTTTTTCAGCCACTAATGGTACTATTGAATCAAAGCAGAGTGACGCTAAAATGGCATATTAGCTAAAATGGCTAGTATGTCAAACCTCCCCCTGGAAAAGGAGGAGAGCATCTTACTATCTCATCATACTTAACTAGCTTAACTAGATGAAATCTAATCAGCATCTGCCTGGAATTTTCATGTGGGTAAGTAACTTGGTTTTATTTGAAAAAGACATTTTGTTTATAAGCTATCGACTTTCAAATGATTTCTCAGCCATGCAAGGCAGGCAATTTTAGTGATTTTTGGCAGTCACCCATTAGCTACAAACAAAACAATGATACTTTTTGATTGGGTCCACCTAACAGATGATGGGATGGGATGGGATAGGTTGTTTTTGATTCTGTGACTTGTGTGAACCCAGAAGTATGATTAATTAATGGTTTAGTGTATTGTGGAAACTCCTGAAATTGGTTTCATTCAATAGAAACATAGCCACTGTAACTAATGTGTGATAAGTACATATCAGTGGTAGAAATAGGAGATAAAAAACCTGGAGCAAATTAAGGTAGCAGTGGGGGGGGAAACCTCTCACTCATGAAAGGCACCCAATATTCTGTTTGATAGAAGAATGTTAAAGTAGGATATTTAAAAAATGGTCTTCAGGCTCTGACCTTTGTAAGGACAGTAGAACATCGTTCTCTAGATGGCATCATAGCGACATGATTTTTCTCTCCTTTTCTCTATGACCCTGGTATTTACAGGGAGATGGATGAAGTAGGAACTATTTTCATAGCTTTGAATTTCTACATTTGCTGTGTTCACATCAAAGTTTATGTCATTTAAGTTTGCTTTTGAGAGAATAATTTCCTGTTTTATTGCTTATAAGAAATGAAAAAGTATGTCATGGAAGTTTAGAAACTAGCTGTTTTGCTCCTTCAAGGGTAAATTGAGAGTATGCCATGTTATTTCAATCACTTTCAATGGTGTTTCAGGACATATATATTAATGTAGTGGCCCAAAATCTGTTTTCAGTAATATATGAACATTTCTGCTGACTTCAATGTGGAGCTGCTTATACATAGAATGAAGAGAACAACTTGGCAGTGTTCTTTCCACTGAGTATATGCAAACATACAAGAGTGTTATCCATTGTCACACAGCTGGAAGTGAGACTTAGCCTTTCCCACAAGCACTAGAAGTATTACAATTAGGAAATTCATGATGTTACGCCTTTGCTTCAAAATCCCCTGGGCTGAAATTTTATATCCGCAGATTCAGGCCAGAATGTGTTTGTACAATTGAGTTACATACAAAAGTCTAAAAACATTGATGTACTATAGAAAAAGTATCATTACTATGCCAATGATAGTGGTATATTGAGTATCATTAAGGAAAGTTGAATGCAAACTGAAGACAGGTTAAGCTATCAGTTTTTTAATCGAGAAATTGATAACTATGGAACACCATCTCAGACAGGGGTTGGACAAAAGAAACTCTAAGTCCCTTAGTATCTAGCTTGCCTATATATGTATAACCTAGCATTCCATTTAGTCCCTAAAGCACCCCAAAATATGGAGAGCTGAAAATGGACCTTGTATGTGTTATGGGGATTTGGGAAGGATTTGAAGGAAAAGGGTAGCTGTCTTGAGGTTTATTAAGATTTAAGAGATCCAAGTCATTGAACTATTTCACACTTGCAATGATCTGAAACCAGGGCAAATTTTCCCAGTTGGAGAAAAGGATTTAAGGGGTAGCATGTTTTAAGGCCCTTATTTTACCACTTGACCCTTTCAAACTTTTCTCGTGATGCCACAGGACTATTTGCCAGCTACACTGCAGTACAGTCTTCAGGCAGGATAAATGTAAATTACCATAGGGCAGCCCATAAAATGGCTGTATATCCTTTGTTTATAGACTCTAAACATACATTGATTTTGAAGTGGAAATGGCATAATGCTTTTGCACCCTAAAAGCTAAGGCTAAAATTCTACTTGTACTTATCTGAGAATAAGTTTTATTGAGCTCAACAGGGGTTTACTCTTAGATAGCCATGTATGTCGTTCTCACCCTTTACTAACAATAGCATCCCATAAGTAGCATTCTAGACTCACAGATGCTCAGGATACAAGCTGATGCTGCTTATTTCGATATGATCTTTAGCAGGATAAAAGGTATTGGTTGCATTTCATTTAACTGTTGAAGCAGGTAAGGAGCCTGAGTAGCTGATGGTTCAGGAACTAGCTAGGAATATTGTTCAACATACAGTATATAAAATTCATAGCTGAGACATCAGAACAAGGAAAACGTATTGCTGGAACAGAAGAAAAGTGGTTATTCAGACATCCAATAAGCAAATATTGGCGCAATATTTCTCTCTTCGGTGTTTGTGGTATTCAGGAACATGCTTCCTCTGCATAACTCAACTATGTAACATGGGGTGGCTGATGTGGATGATTATGTCAAATGATTTTCTGAGATTGTTGGTAGGAAAGTACTTCCTCCTTAAACCAATCTTAAAAAGATTTTGAACTTGTTTCTCCCTTCAGTAAAAAAAAAAAACTCCATTTCCAATCAGTGCTAAAACCTGCACATAACTGACATGAAATACAGGACTGAAAAGTGATACAAAACTGTCTTTTATTTGCAAACCATTGTACATTCAGGCTATGTAAGCAACAAGATCAACACTTGGACTGGGAATCAGAGAGCTATCGTCTGTCTTTCAAACACCACATATAACCTTTTCGATTTTTTGAAGAGGAAACAACAGCAACACAATTTAGGTTAGCATGTCCTGATTGTATAAAAGAAGAGTGTCCTCTAGGGTGGTCTTTCAGAAATTAATGACTTGTTGGAGAACTGAGAATAGGCTGAGAGCCAAAGAATATATTAAGACTTGGTGGTGCATTGTGTTGATGCTTCTATCGAGAATATTCTCAGTATGCCAGCATTACTTTGTTCCCCTGCCAGCATCCACCTAGAGCCCTCCAGATGTGTCAGCTTACAATTGTTATCATCTCCAGACAGCATAGATGATATGGGTGTGTAATCCAATACAGTTCTGCAGGGCACCAGCAGTTAATTTCTGAGAATCTCTTTTGCACTTTGATTTTGGCTCTGTTTGACTTTGAGAGGAATCCAAGTGCATCAGGTAATGGTTTTTAAACAAACAGTTGCCAGATAGTTTCTGTACTGTGTTTGAAGGTATGTCTTAAATTTTTGGTTTTAGGTTCTAAGGAGGTTTACAAACTTTATGTGCAGAGGTGGGTTCCTAATGGTTCGGTCCGGTTCTACTGAACCATTAGTAACTTACCAACCTGGTTCGGTAGAACCATTAGCAACCCGGGCCTACCACCACCCCAAGCTGGTTCTTTCCACTATCTTGGATTTTCTTAAAGCACCGCACATACGTGCAAAGCGCACACACGGCCACAGGGCACCCCTGAGCAATCTGGCAGTAAGAAGATTTAGAACCCACGTCTGTTTACATGTCTTACCACATACAGCGGGGAAGAAAAAATGCCTCGTCTTCAGATAACAGAACTTATCACAGTACTAACAAATATAAAAATAAGTCATCTTTTTAAAGGACATGTAACCACTTTTATCAAGGTCTTGTTTAAAGATTTGCAAAAAGCTAAGACAACCACCATTATCAATAAGGACATAATCCCTCTTCTCAAGGTTGTATAAGCCCTGGCCAGAAATGATATCTAACAAGTATCTTAGTAGAAATCCACTAACAGCTGTTCTTTAAGAGAAATGTGCAGCTCCTGAAGACACTCATGAATAATTTCTTAATCTTACAATGCTATGTTTTAAAATCTCCACATTTGTTCTTTGCCCATTGTTGTGTTGTAGCTATGCTATTGAATTTAGTATCTAGTTCCAGAATTATTCACATCAATTTCAGGTAATAAGCAGCATATTCCAGAAGATTTGGGAGTCATGGATGCTTCAAAAATGAACTGTAATAGGATGAACAATATAATTCAAAACTGGGTACTTTATACTGAGCTTGACATAGTTTCTATGGACGTAGTTTCCATGGACATGAAATTGCGATCTTGCAGTATAACCTATTTCTGTATTTTAGACACAATGCACTGAATTTAGTGACACTCTCTTCCAAATAAGTGAACACAGAATTTGTTCAATATTTACCTGGATATCCTCCTAAGTTACGTACAAGACATTATCTCAGTGAAATAACTCTTCCTCAAGTATTATAGACCATCAAATGTTTTTCTCAGCACACAATATAATACAAATTGATCAAATCATAGGCTATCATACTGAATCACATTCCACTTACAAACTATGGAAAATGATAATTAGAGTGCAATCTAAATAAATGGTTTGAAAATCTAAGAACGTTTGCCTAAAAACCTCAGTGGGTTTATTGACTGGGGGGAAAAATTTTGGTCAACAGCAATTTTCAGTCATTACCAAGTGGAAAATACTAACTGATTTGCCCAGGGCTCAGAAAACACAATCTTCCAAATCTGCTTTCCTTTATATACATTTGCATGTAATTTGCGGTTGGCCCCCCAGGGATTCTGTTTAAGTAGAAAGGACATTGCAACGAAAAGTCCTATTGTACCATATATTTTCACATAATTGATGCAAGAGAGACTCTTTGCCAGAGAAGAGAGACAGAAACAGAATGGAAGGAGCTAAGTGAAGAAACTGACGGCTAGGGAAAATGAATCTCTTAGATTTAGTAGATGCTGCTCAAAAGGAAGGAAAGTGTTCCTTCTTCCATGAAATTAATAAATATGCCAGAGCTTTATTACTTTATTTATATGTAAGAAATAAAAGATTATGCAAGCAAAAGCAAAAATCTTATAGGGCTCCTTTTGGTAGTTGGTACTACATACCGTACTTTTTGGAATATAAGACGCACCTTTTTACCCCCAAAAAGAGGATGAAAACTTGGATGCGTCTTATACACCGAATGTAGCCCCCCCCCCCAGCCACAACCACCCCACCCATTGACCTCTGCCTCCCAGCAATTTACCTCCTTGCAGCAAACAGAACACAGCCTGTTAAGCCAAGCAA
>JANHFT010004222.1:168549-190865 GCA_032467955.1 Pseudoxenodon macrops | reverse complement strand
AAAGAAAGAAAGAAAGAAAGAAAGAAAGAAAGAAAGAAAGAAAGAAAGAAAGAAAGAAAGAGAGAGAGAGAGAGAGAGAAAGAAGGAAGGAAAGAAAGAAAGAAAGAAAGAAAGAAAGAAATTTGTAGTAATGAAAAAACCCTCACTTACCAAACTTGAAAGTTGGCCTGCACATAAATAACTCAAACAGTTTAGAAAATTCTGAGTAAGCACTTGTACACAGCTCTAATAAAACATAAAACAAGTAAGCAAAATTACTATCATTTGATATTTATTTTTCCATGTTCTTACATAATCTTGCACTGTAAGGTTCTTAGTAGCTCTCTGACCTATTAAAACTGCACTTATATAAAAATAAATCAACTTTCAGCTAAGAAAAATAACTCATATGTAGCAGCACACATAAATTAAACATGCAAACACTGGAGTCTTTAAGCACAATTTAAATCCTTCAGATGGCATAAAGACAAATATCATAAGGGGAAAATGGTTGAATTCATAGCTCCAAAGGGATGCCATCATAGAAACTTTTTAAAAAGAAAAACGTAAATTTTCTGCTATTTAAAAACCAGAAACTAGAATTAATTGAAGTTAGCATTGACATAAATTATTAAATTATTATTTATATTATTATTAAATTGACATTTTAAAAATTATCTACAACAGAACAGTGGTAAATTAAGTGGTTAATTTAAAACTTGCAGGATTTAAAAAAAAAAATATTTCACCTTTATAAACCAGTGGTTTCTGAATAACTAATATGATAAATAAACTACAAAAATACAAAATAAGAAGCCATCAAAAAAGCTCTGCAGTCATGAAAAGTAAATAAAACAGACTAATAGAAATGAAAGAGGTGGTTTGATCAGAAGAGCATGAATTACTAGTTTAATAAATTCAGTGGCAAGATTTGCACATGCAAACCTAGGCCAACAGTTCCCCCTGTGGCAATTATGAAGTACTGTCTTTCTAAACAAAGACAACCAGCCAGCAGGATGCCAAAGTGATGCTTTGAAGAATGCATTAGAAGACTGAAGGATCCCTTTAGTGTTTTATCACCAATATTTTAGATAAGTAGATTTCATAATATCCCAATAGGATCTTGACTTGTCCCTTCCAACTCTACGGTTCTTATGCATATTAGAAATATATAGTGCTGGAACCAGGTATGTATTTATTTACTCAGAAGTGTCTGAGATGCTTTCATTCTATTTACAGTGATAGAAGTTAAACGTCCTTCAGTGCAGAAGGAGCAGCAAAGAACCCTGACATGCTGCTCTCACCCTGAAAAGCTTCAGGCACAACCGGACCTTCTCTGAATCGTGTTACTCCCAGATTCCCTTGAAAATTCTGTGACCTCAGAGGAGGGCTGACAAAAGATTGCAAAGTCAACTTTTGCTGCCTCTTTTGGATCCCCCCACACACACACACAATTCCCCATATTTAATACTCCAGCCCTGCAATATCTATAGATTTAAAATCTGCTTCTTTGGGAAGAGTTTTTCAGTCTTTGCGGAGTTCTTTTGGGAATATTTCTACAGCCCAAAAATTCAGATTTTCCTGAATATGTTTACTAGCTTTTTCAAGTTGGTTGTAAACTACTGATTTTGAAAGGTAAGGCTTCTCCAGTGGAAATCTGTCATCATCTGTACTTTGGAGATATTTCTTTGAAAAGGTTTTTAGCATATTAAAAACAATTAAAAATATAGGCTAGGCATGATCTGTCCACATAGTTTCGTGTTTGATCATGTCACATTGAAATACACATTAAGCTTCTGTCAGGCCTTTAAAAATATTTGGAAACTACAACCAAAATATGATGGCCACTGAATTAGGTTATGTATTACACTGAACATATAACCCCTGATGTAGCTTCTTGGCTTTTAATCGTTTTAAAGCTTCATTTTAAAGCGGAATTTTTATCTGTAACACTTTAAATTTCCTGGAGTCAGGATATCCCACATATGAATTGGCTTGTGTGACCTGTTCATCATCTTTCTTATATCCTGGCTCCTCTAAGAAAGGTAAAATTGGTGAGTGTCAAGGCAGAGCTTTTCAGGGGCCTGGGTTGTAAAACTCTGGTTTTAGGAAGGTTTGCTTGGCTCACACCTTACTGTTTGTTAGACAGTTGATAAAATGGCTTAGTAATACCAAACATTTAGTAATTAATCCCATTCTTTGTGTTTCAAAGATCCAGCTTTTAAAATACATATTTTATACAATTCAATTTACTAATTTTAAAGCCTTGTATTTTATTGTTTGTAAGAGTTGCCACAAATCAACTGACTGGTGTAAAAGGTGAAAACTGATGTTTCCAAAATATAAATTAGCAATCTTCTGGCTTCTGGATAGCAGCCCATAAATCAGGAATGGTTGGACTGAAGAGGTTAAAGGGAGAGTAAAGACAAAAACCAACATTGTATTCCCACCTCCAGCTTCTCCATTGCCTTCCACTGTTGGCTGTTCCCAAAGCTTCTAATGTTTTGTTAGATTTGCTTTGCTTTGTAAATAAAGTGCAAATAAGAAAAGACATTTCTATATGCAAAATGTCCAGAGTTCATTCCTGGAACATTTTTGGCATTAGCAATTTGTAACTTTATTCAGTTATTGTTGTGATTCTATAAAGCTTGACTACTTTAGTGATATCACCATAGCAATGGTTAGGTGAATCGCTAAACTGCACATGTGGAAATGTTCCGTCATCTTTAAGTAGGGTTGAGAACTATCCAACATAAAAACCTTCAGAGTTCCAAGATTTGCCATAAGGCATTTCACTGTTAGTAATGTAGTAGAAGTAGTAGCAGCAGAAGTAGTAGTAATAGTAAAACAATACAATCAGATTGGTTTGGAGCTTCCCAATGCTTGGAACATAATGAAGAAAGATTATTTCTCCTAGGAGGGGAATGTTTTCCAATTGGCTACTGCTTTCTATGGCAGAGATTTTTTTTGTATCACTTGCTACTCCAATAGTTACAGTTACTACAGGTTTTTTTAAATGGAAATAATTGAACCTGCAATTTTTTACAAGCAGTTTCTTACTGTACCACTGACATGTTTTCTTCCTGGCAGAGTTTATTTGTTATATTAGAGCAAGCAAATATCTTTATCAGACTTTTCAAAATTATGGTCTGGATCTTTTAAAAATGCTGCTTAGAAATCTTGAAATCTTGTCTATCATTTCATTGGTTGGTTGAAAAGGTTTTTAAGACAATGTGATTAAAACCATGTGTTAATTTATGAGTTTGGGGGAAAATAATTTGGAAAGTGGGGTTTAGGATTTCCACGCAAGCATTCTCAACATTGGTTTTACACAGCATAAGTAATTTAGGAAACTTTGCTATTCTTTTAACTTTTATGAGCAATATGAGAGAATAGTAATGTATGGATGCCGTGTGTAGTACAAGCAAAAGTAATTGAGCCATACCTGGACTTCTGGAGAAGAAATGGTGGACTGAAGATGGCTCTGAAAAGCAGAGCTGACGACGGCAAGAAAGCTGAAGAATGAAGAACAGATGAGTAGACCAACTTATTGATAATTCTACTTTAACCAAGGAGAGGAATTGAGATCATCCACAAGTTCTCCAGAAAGCTTTCCTTTTGAGGAGACCATGAGAGAGCAGTCTGACAGAATTAGAAGGATAAGGGAATATCCATTTCGATTGAACCATGGTCAGAGGTTTTGATGAGACATTAAGTTCACATATTTCCTTTTCTAATAATGTTTGGAAATTGCTTGTTAACTGTTTTCCAGTTATTTGCAAACCTTTGGAACATGTTTTACGATACTGGGTGAGCTTTCTTCAATCCTTTGTCTTAATGTTTACTGCTTCTAATTATAAATTTAATAAAATTACTATTAAAAATAAGCCATATATAGTATGGAATGGAATCTATGTAATGGAATCTACCTACAAAAGGAACAATTTCATATCCTGACCCACATACTATAAATGTTCTGAAAGTACTGTATATGCTATAATGCATGTGGCTAATTAGAAAACATATATTTATCAGAAATTAAATAACACTAATAGGAGGATTATTTCTATCATCCTAGTGGGAATTTTATTACTCCAAAACCATTCATGTTAATAAATATAATGCTAGAGGCTGATGTTGTGCTTTTCAGCATGATAACCTTCTATATAGTTAATTTTTTAAAGTACAATTTCTTTTTAAAATGCTAGAACTGAAACCTGCAAACTCTTGCTTGTAGCAATAGCTAGTGGGGAACACATAAACAGAGAAAGGAGAAACAAATGATTCACATATTGCATAAGAACACATTTGCAGTTTAAGAGATAACATATCTTCAACTGTGCTCATAAATGAACTGGACATTCTGCCTTACTCTGAAAATGACTTTTCAGTACATCCTTTCTTGTTTATACAGAAAGGGAGGTGCCTTGACAGTGTTTTGAGAAATTATTCCCCTGTTTCCCAGATCACTGTTTCACATATCATCTCCTCCATTTAGTGATACATCTAAAACGTATCTGAGTTGCCTGCATAGTATAAGACTTAAAAAGTCCCACAAAATACTCTAAATTAATTTTGTTTCCAAATCTATTTTTTCCCCATTATAGAATATGATGGGCTTTTTTTCTTCTTCATTTTCCATCTTTAATCAGAATTATGACTATTTCATCATTTAATACTCTACTTCAAAAAGATTTGTAGTTTTTCTGAAATTATATAACACCTGTAAAAAAAAAATCTGATCGTAAGTACTGTCAGCCCTGGAACCATTTTTTCTTCTTCCACTCCCCCTTGGGTCTTCAGGGCTGCCACAGCTAAGAAGGTTGAGCTGGGGGAACCTAAGGGGGAAGGAAGAGATAACTGGGGGATTGTAGCCATAATAAAATTATTTCTCCTGAGAATCAGGAGTTTGCCACCAGGTGCAAGGAGGTGGGGTCTGAGACTGAATGACCCGTGGACTGTGACCTGATTGGACCATATGATGGACTGCCTGGGCAAGGTAGGGAAAACTCACTTTGAATTAGGGAGGTGTAACCACTTCATCAGACGAAGACTGTACTTCTGTAAGGGATTTGCTGATTTAGTTCATATTCTGGAGTTGCGGATAGTTTTAAGTGTAGAAATGGGACTAATTGTCTTTGAAATGTCTCCCATTTTCACCCTAAAGAAGTCCCCTCCCAAAATGGGCTCAAAACATCCAGTTTATCTTGTTCTGATGACACTGGAAAATATATGGTTAAAGGTAGAGTCAAGAAACATGAGCACTGGCTTCTACTAGGAGGTTGGTATCCCAAGAGTTGCCTTTGCTCTTATATCAGGTTTCACTGTTTTTTTCAATAATATGTTCACTGATAAATGTATTTTCATTCGTATGTTCTTTATAAAAGAGAAATATTATCCATACACATCCTTTGCAGAGTGGTTTAAACCTTTCAGAGATGGACTTTCATATGATTCCTTGATTATTATTGAGTTCAACAGGATTTATGTCCCTCTGCCTATGCTTAGAAGCATAGCAGCTGTAATAAATAAATACTACTGCAGAGCAATAACTCAAAGCCTGCAAAAAAAGGCTATACTTTGCTACAAACCCTCAGAAAATGGGATTAATTATTTGAGGATTATGGACTTTGTACTGGAAATTTGACATGGAAGAAGCAATGTGTCAAAAAACGTGGACAAAAAGATAATCTTATCAAGCAGTTTTAAAGGGATGGGATAGATGAGAGGCAGAAGCTCACATGATTAACTGTCATATACACAGGACATACTATGAGCCGTGCCAAAGCCCAGCTTGAGACATATTAAATGTTTCAAGCTGTGTAAGCAAGCATTGCTTTAAAACGGTAAAATTGATTACAGTGATCACAGGCAAAAACCTTAGCAAAACAGAGGGCAGACAATTTTTGTAAATCATCATGCTGTGATTATTAGCTATTGAAATAAATGGAAATGGTGTTGAATGTTTATTAGCTTTAGAATTATTCCTGCCCTCTCATCACCTCTGAATTGGTGGATAGCAAGGGCTATTTTGGTACCAGGGAAAATTGTAACATACACAAACACATACATACATATTACACAGAAACCCTCATACCTATATATTGATCATTTTCGTTTTGGTTTTGTTTGGTTTTTTTGCAAACCCTTTGATGCTATCCAGTAAAACATAACAAAAAATGGCTAACCAAATAACAAATAGCATAAGGTTTTCCTATTTCTCTAGTCACTCTATATCTCATCCATATACTATATGCTCCAGAGTATTGTGGTACCCTTTGTCAGTATTTGATTTGAAGGAATATGTCACTTCTTTGTTGTAGGCAACTTTGAGAAACAGATACTGTATTATAAAAACCAAAGGAACTCTATTGTTATAGGGCAGTGTTTCTCAATCTTGGAAAGTTTAAAATGTAAGAATGTCAACTCCAAGAATTCTCAAGATAGAAAAATGCATTAATGAATTCCTAATATATTTCTATCATCAGAATGATTATCTCTACTAGTTTGGGCTTGTGTTCTAATATATTGTGGGGACAATGTCCTCAATTATCATGAAGAGCACTAGAGGCAGGGTGGTTCTGTAGAGGTCTAATGATTTGCTCATTAATCCAAGATGTTTGCTCATTTCTAATATAACAATAAACTCCTTTTGTCTCAAAAGATTTCTAGTCAGACATCAGACTAATCTGAATGTTTTCAACATCTTACTGTAAGATGTCAAAAATGCTAGTGAATATTAGCACTACAATAATGAACAAAGTACTTTTGCAAATAAAGTTATTTTCAAATATATTTATAATGAAGAATGGTATATTCAAAACAAGGTTGGTCTAGTAGTCAAGGAAGACACTTATGAAAATAGAAGAGTCATTTAACTGGTTTAAATCAACCAAGTGTTATTTAAGTTCATATTTTATTTGGGGGGAAATGTACTTCATCCATAGTATATATTTGTATTTATTTATAAAATTTATAGGCCACCAATCTTACCGCAAGGTAACTGTAATGGACAGACATTCAAGCATCAATAACTGCTCCAATCTTTGACCGAAGGGATGAAAATAGCAGGGATAGTATATTCTTTAGAAAATGTGAATCCTGTCATGTATCTGTTTGATAAATTCATAATTTCATTGCAGTTATTTATTTTAAATATTTCTATTTCATCATTTTTAAGGCAGATATGACACAAAGTGGACATGATCACTAATGAGCCTTCACATTTTCCAACAAAGAGCCTATGGTGGGTTGAACATTGCAGAAAATATTCCAACCTAAACATAAACAGTTTTTAAAACTACGGTAAGTTGTTGCTTTTCTAGATGCTTTGTTGGGTTTTAGAGTAGGAAAATAACTGAAGAATGCCCACTGATTTGTTTTTATAGATACTGTAGGCTGCCACTGGGCTTTATGGGATGACAGTAGGGATTGCATAACTGGTTGCAAGCTTCTGTTGTCATGGAAATAATCCATTCATTGCTAGCTATAGTCCAGTGCAAGGCCGGGAAGAAGCCACTGTTGAAACATCTGAGCAAACTTGGTTTTGGCATTTTGGCAGTAGTGTATAGTATTATGTATTAGCAGGAGAAGGCTGGGGCAACAAAATACAATTATACAGGGATAGGAAGTCCATAAAGAAAGTGTCTGGCACCCAGAAAGTGGCACCCCGAATCCCTTTTTAAAAACAACAAATATATGAGGCATCAAATGGGTTCTTGCTTCTATTCATGAATTGGCTTTGATTAAAATGAATCTCCAGTAAAGACCTCTTTCAATGTTTTGCACAAGTCTATCACAAACTATTTAGATAAGTAAGAGTGTACCAAAGTTAGATATTCAAACTCAACAGAGGTTGTGGTGAAATTATAAGTACAGAAGAAAAATGGATTGCATAAAATGCAAAATGGCAGATGTCAGTAAATACAGCTGCTTTTCCACCTAAGCTCACTAATTATGTTGTGCACTGTACGTATGGCTTTTGTTTTGGATGTTAATAACATTTCAGAAGCTCTGAGTGTTTTACTCTCCAGCAGCCCTTCAACTGTAGGAAAATATCTGTAAAAGATATTTGCTTTTCACTGGGTTGTTGAATGATTGACGTTTTAAAATAGTAAATGAATACTTAACAGTCAGTGCACTTACAAGTGAAGACAATTCAACTGGAACCAAATGTACACGAAAAGGCCAGATGACTGTTGTGTATCATGTGGCCACTAATTGGCAGAAAGAACTCTTTCAAATCAAGTTCACATGTACTATGAAATAAATAAACCTGCAGCTATCTCTATGAAAGAGGGCACTGTTTATGCACGGCCATAATAAGAACAATGCTTTTTTCCACCGTCAAACTCTGTGATTCATTCTCCAAGTCAAATGCAGTGATGGAAAAGAGCGTGTCAGGTTCAATGCACACAACCAGATCAAGTTATGTAAATCTTTCAAATGTAGCTCTGGTATTTTAATAGTGCTAGGTTACCTTCATTCAACCTTTACATCTTGGTTGCGCAGGGAGGATGGAGAATGTTTTCTGTATACTGTACGTGTATAGCCCAAGATAGCATTCTTAATTTTATAGTTTTTTTCACAGTAAATCAATAGGGTTTTTTTTTCTTTCTAAACTCTCAAAGTTTTTTTCCTGTATCTTTCATCATAACGTTGATTTTGCATATGAGTGTGAGAGGGAAGTCAAGGTCATGCCACTTGGAGCTGAAATGTGTTGCCTTTCCCAGATTGACTGCCAATTTCAGCATACCCTCCCACTTCTCCCCCTGTTGAAGATCTTCCTCCTCCTCCTCGACATTTCCCAGATG
This sequence comes from Pseudoxenodon macrops, assembly GCA_032467955.1. Classification (NCBI taxonomy): domain Eukaryota; kingdom Metazoa; phylum Chordata; class Lepidosauria; order Squamata; family Pseudoxenodontidae; genus Pseudoxenodon; species Pseudoxenodon macrops. The sequence continues at coordinate 182,073 of JANHFT010004222.1, read as the reverse complement.
TTTCCTTATCATGAATTTTACCACTTCTATAACTTCATTCAAGGACAGGTGGCAGTCATGGCTAGGAGAGCCTTTATCTTTTTTTTGCACAGCTTTGTGTTGTGCACCAGCTGCACCCTTTCCTAGACCGTGAGGCCTTGAACATAGTCACTCATGCCTTGGTCATCTCCCAGCAGGATTACTGCAATGTGCTCTACATGGGGTTACCCTTGAAGAACATTCAGAAGTTACAACTGGTATACAATGCAGTGGCACGGACAGTTCTGGAGGCCACTTGAGTGACACATGCGACACTGCTATTATTGAGCTGCACTGGCTGCCAGTTTGCTTCTGGATCCAATTCAAGTTTTGGTTATCACCTTTAAAGCCCTTTATGGCATGGGTCCAGGGTATCGGACAAACAACCTTACCCAAATGGAACTAAACCGCCCCACTCATTCCAGTGGAAATGGGACTATTTTGGATTCTGTCAGCCAAATCATTTCACCTGGTAGGTTTCAGGAGAAAGCCTTTTCTGCTTTGGGCCCCACCCTCTGGAATATTCTTCCATCAGAGGTGAGATTCACTCCTGGCCTTCCCAGTCTGGAAAAACAAAGTGAAAGAACTTCCCTCGTGCTGCCTCTCCTTGGATTTAAGTGAAGTATGTCACTTAAAGTACAAACAAGTTGTAACATTATTATACAGTGAAAGAAGAGGCATTCATATGGACATGCCTAGTTGACTCATAAGCACAAGAACACTATACCTCATTCCTGAAACTTTCAGTGATTTTTTTCCCTTGCAAAATAACTTTCAAAAGCAATTTTTCTGTTATAAAATTGAATGAAAATAAAATATGCAAGAGAATTTTTCTGCACTGTACTGTCTTGAATGAAAGAGAGTCTTATCCACAGAAGGAGCCTTAACATAGAATGATCCACAGGTGGGGCTGCTGGGGGTTCACAGGGGTTTGGGAGAACCTCTACCTAAGATTCTGTGCAGTTCAGAGAACTCCCAAATCCCACTCCTTGCTGGCCCCATCCACCCTGCCTGCCCCTCCCCACGTAGCCCGTTTTGGCTGCAGATAAGTGCAGGATGTGCATGGAGGCTCGGGGAGTGTGAAAAATGGGCCTGTTGGTCTCCGGAGCCTGGGGAGAGTGTTTTTGCCCTCCCGGAGGCTTGAGGAAAACCTCCAGAGCCCGGGGAGGGTAAAAACACCCTCCCGCTGAAGTGCAGGAGGCTAACTAGACCATGCCCACGTGGCCATGCCCACCCAGCAACCATGCAGAGAACCCCTTACTAAAATCTTTGAAGCCCACCCCTGGAATGATCCAAAATAACATAAATTTAATATCATCATCATCAACAACAACAACAACAACATCATCTCATAGAAAAAATTATCTTCATCCTCACTTTATCCCTGGCGATGGAAAAAGCTATAAATTACGGCATATGCTTCTGTTTTGAGCAAAGGACAAGGGGAAACACCACTTGCCAGATTTCCAGAGTTAACATTTTTCAGTAGATGTCAAGATGTTGGTTCCACCTGACGAACCCAACCAAGCCAGCACTCAGAGATGATCAGATCTCTTTAAGAAGTGTTTTATTGATTACGTTATTTTGTCACACATGAAAGCAAAACCAACTCTAGGTATTTATTTGGTTTTCATATAATTAAAGAATAGATATTCTCCTCCCTTCTTGTCACATGTCACATTGTCCAATTCGGTGTTCTGGCATCTCCTGGATAATGCCTGTTGAGATAATCTTGGTTCCAATGGGACAATGAGTTGTTATTGTCTGGCCTGACATTCCAAGTCTCTTCCTTCCCCCGTACTGTGTGGCAAGCTGAGAAACGAAAAGATGGCTGCGGCAGGATGGGCACGTTTCGAAGTTGACAGTAGAGGTAAAATCTCCTTCAAGTCAAATGTGACTACTCATCATTTCATGACACATTGATGTAATTATTTGATAGCAATACATAAGCAATTGAATGCAGCTAACAAAATTAAGCAGTTGTCTCCACATTAAAATAGAAGTTACTTCTGACAGTGCTCTATGTAACTGGATAAGAAAGATATTAAGAAGAGGTTGGGCATATTTAAGAAACTCTTTAAAAGACGTAGTTGATATTCTGTCACCATTCATTCTAATCAAGAAAAACTAAGGCGTAGACCATTGTAATTGGGTCAAGAATGAAATGCGAAGAATGTTATGAGCACTAAATTAAAATGAACAAAATGGAAGGTGTATGTATATTACATTACCATAAAAGCTTTCATACATGAAAGGCTCAGGGTTTTGTGCAAACATAACTAAATATTAAATAAGAGAATTAAATTAAAGGTAGAAACCGTATTAGTGAATTCTCAATTGGAAAAATATTTCAGCCCAACAATGAACACTTTATAAAGAGACCTGTGTCTTGAACAGAAGGCAAAATAGAAAAGCATTCTTCTATAAATATGAGAAAATAAGAAACAGAGGGAAAGGGTAATGGAGAATGTTCATTACCCCTTAATCTTTCTCACATGATATTTATGCAAGATGACAAAGCCTGCATTCTGCATGAATTAATCTGGAATGAAAGTTATACCTGACAAGGGGTTGCATATACATTACATATGCTAAAATCCCCAATCCACCCATTAAAAGAGAGAGAAGATATTTTTATCACTCTTATATTATAACTTATACATGGTGCAGGTGGATACCGGACTACACATAGGCTTCGCTCCTTTTATCTAATATTTGTCATTTAACAATAAAAAATTGTAAAATTTAAGCAATTAGTAATGACGTGTGAAGCTTGTAAAACTAAATGGCAGCCTAATCTTTCCTGCAAAACTACCCCTGGATCCCACATAATGTTCTCTAGCATGCTTCAGAAATACACGATGAAGGCTATAATCTGGTGCTTTGTTTGGACATGGTTCCAACTGAATAGAAGACATAGATTGAAGTAGTAAGATTTGGGAAAGGTTGGATGAGGCACAGATCTCTACATTATTTTCTGTTACTCAAAGAAACCTGAGGGCTTGGCCGGCTTTCCCGCCATTTTTTAATTAAACAATGAAACTAATGTCCATCACAATAATTTAAGATCTTTCTTAAATAAAACATAAATGAGGGGTCCAAAAATATATGGAGAGAAGTTCCTTTAATTCACATGATATGAATCAATGACATACATTTTTCAAATGCAAAATTCAGTAGCATATTCATACTACCTGATTGCCTTGTCTTTAGTACAGACCACCAACGCTTTCTAGATTCAATGTCATCTTTTACTTTTATTTGTTTATTTTATTTATTAATTTTTTATGTCACCCATCTCCTCAATAAGGTGATTCTAGCTGCCATAAATAAAGCCCAGGAGAAAAGTAGGGAAAACATTCTTAAAATAAAATAAAATAAAATAAAATATATGTTTCTGATCAATTTCAAACTGGAGATTCTATGAATGTTAAGTAAATGTTATATCCACTATACAGTATCCACTATGTGTATTAGGTATGTCTAGTAAGGCACTTGCAGAGAAAGGAAAGAGATTGGCAATTGCTTTCCTGAAGCAAAAATAATAGGAGGGCACAAAAGCAAGGCAACTGTCCAACAGGCTGCAATCCAAACTGAATTGGTTTCAGGCTACTGCCAAAGGATTTTAGTGTGGCCAAGTTTTTCTTAAGCTGGAAGGCTGAGGGTGCATTTCAAGAACATGAATGCTCACTCAGAATTGGTCCATTTACAAATTGGCTGCTATGATATGTTTAGTCAATCACTGAATACCTACCCATCAGATGGGGAAGTAGTCCAAAATGTTTTCTGTCATCTTAGAACAGGGGCATTAAACTGGCGGCCCACGGGCTGGATGCATCACACTCAGGCCACGCCCACCCCTGTCCTAATGTCCCCATGTATTCATAACCATCTCATGTACTCATAACCATGTTTATACATTTCATGTATTTCTGTAATCTTATATATGCTTGACTAAATAAATAAATAAATAAAACAATTATCATTTGTTTTTGTAATTCTCTAAAGTTTGATACATTTTTAAGTTCAATTAAATTTAAAAAAAGAAGTGCAATTGGGTAATAATTTTTGTATTGATAGTGTAGGACATTAGAGAAATGTATATTTAAAAGGATATATGGAAAAATTTGTTGGAAAACAATAAGGAAAAACATGGATAAATGATTTGAAGGGACAAAAAGAACTTTGGCTCAAAACTACGCGAACAGAAGGAGAAAGGTAAACAAATAATCCCCTCTGTAGTTTCAAGAAAATGATCACTTTTCTTCTTTACAATGTGTCGCATAATAACTTCTATCTCTGATATCCTTTTCTTTATTTTATTTTCTTATCTGCGTGGTCTTTGCATTATTTTTGTTCAGATATGGTGCTTCTTCTGCTGCTAGCAAAAGGAAAACAATGAGATGTTTTTGCACACCAGCATCCATCCAGGAAATGACAAGGAAGCAACTTCAGCATAATAGCACCCAGTGACAGGCTAAATATCCTGAAGAGCACAAGGTGAAGCAATTGGTCTCTAGGTTCAGTCATGTAAAGTGTCATGTAGACATAAGCTTCCTGACACACAGAGATACATACTATGAAAGTGGTGATAATGCAGGCTTGATTGCCAAGCTATGAATTAAGCAAGACATGCACAGGCAGCTAGCATTACTTCAAGTCTTCAATAAGGTTGGAGGCCCATTAGAAGTGGTGAACTACATCTCCAGGAATTGCAGATTGGTACATCTAATGGAGGATTCTCTCATGAGGGTTTGTGACTTCTATCCATTATATCCAAATGAAACCAGATCGTTGTGGGCTGAATTGTAGGAAAGAAAAGCAGCTGATGTTCTGTACTTCCATGGGAAACAGAATTAGTGTAGGCTAGGACTAAGAGGAATCCACTTTGGTGGAATCAAAGTGATACATGCGATGTTTAGGATGGGCACAGGAGATAATGAAATCCATTCATAAGTTTACAGTTCCTTGAAGGCATTGTCATCCAGTGACTTTTTAATGAAAATGGCAATATTTGCCTTACCTTCTGTTGAGAGAAACCTTCTGAACTATTGAAATTACTTCTTAATAAACAAGTTTACCAGATAACCTCTACAAAGGTCAGCTGACTTTATTTTCCCCACAACCAAATTTAAGTGATGTTAAGGAAAGGCTTATCTTTGATTTATGAACGTTATTCCAGGGTGTTGCTAACCAAAGTTAATAGAAATAATCTATCTGCATTTATTTTAAAAAGGGGGGGGAAAGGTTGTGAGGAATTTTCCTGAGTCCATTATATCAATAAAAATGTGAGAAACCTTTCAAAGCCAGATTTTCTCATAAGAGAATGAATGTTAAATTGGTTCTTGGAACAAAGGGGATGGAATGTGAGAAGCCTCCAGAGAAGCCATTTAAAATGTATTCTATTATTTTTCTGGGCTATGGATTTTTGTTTATATTCCCATTCCCAAATATTGTGACTCATAGGAAATCACAGAAACCAAATCTGGAGTGGCCCTGACCCAGTTCTCCTTCAGCAACATCACTGCATGATAGTTCAGAGTTCTAAATCTGCCAAGGAGACTATCTCTTTTTAAACGACTGCAGCAAGAGAGACATAATTGGTCTTCTTTATAATGCTATATGAACAATCTTCCCCAACCACCAGATATATTGCAGAACAATATTAGACTCCATTCAGATAACCACTCTCTATTCATTCAGTGCATATCTGGGAAGAGAAATAGCCAAACCTTGTTGCACTGACACATCAATTGATCGTGCATACTATCAGATACATATTTTATAGTATCAGAAAACATCAGAGCATTTGCCTCAGAATTTCTGAATCTGTTGACTGCGATTTCTCTAGGAAAACAGCTGCTGAACTGAGGATGTGGTTCACCATCCAATTTGGGTCACGTGGTGAGGTATACTTGGATTGTAAGTGATTAATACATTCAGAAAAAAATACTTCAATAAACTAAGGATATAATTGATGTTGCTAATGGATGTCCTAGACCAAGCCACCTCACAGTGCATTGTGGGTGCACATGCATCCTCATATATGCAAATGTCAAGAAGACATGGTAGAAATACAATATTGCCTAAGACTCTAGGAATCAAATTTGGCTTGGGACACCTGTTATCTTACAACACGGCCTATTTCACAGGAGTGTAGTAACTGAAAATGAGGCTAACCATAATGTATGGCATAATGTGTTCTCTGACAGATGGTTCTATAAGCTTTTATCTACAACCTATTTCACTTTTAAATAAAATCATGCAGTCTTTTTTCTATGGAAGAGATGTCATGCCTGATGTTAACAAGGAATTTGATGCTTCAGCCAACATGTTTGATTTTCCTCTTGTTGACAGTCAGTTTGTTCCAATTATAAGCAAGCTGCCCCAAACATCATTTAACCTGGCAAAAATGCTCCATTTTCAGTGCCTGTAAGTGCTGTGTGGACAGATGTTGTCATGCAAAAATAAGTATATTGTAATGGAAATGTGAATAAGACACTTGTTTACCTATGTGACACGCCATAAATCTGGACCAAAGTAAACTCATCAGAATTATGCCTTTACACCCAGTATGATGCTGAACAGCTGGAGAGCTGAACTAATAAGTGATGAAAAATGAGGCAGGGGGCAGGGGTGAGATGAGAAGCTACTATTATGGCAGAATATAAACTAGAGAGAAAAATACACCACTTTATATCTTTATTAGGCAAAACATGGAAGCTATAAATATGAGACCCCAGCAATATAAAATGTAATTGGGAGGGAAGGAGTGGATAATTGTTTACTTCACTGTGTTTACTGAATTTATCCACATATGCGGGAGATTAAAATGCCTCCTACAAATTGCAGTGATACTCAAAATTAGTACCAGGCCTTCCTAAGGAGATCTGAGGAGTTGCCAAGGAAAGTTTGAGAAAGAAGGAAGGATTATGGACAGCACCAGGCAATTGTGAAAACAGCCAAGACATGTTGCTGTCTGATAGGACAATCTGCATAGACCTTGGACCAGAAGGAGTCTTGTTTCAGTGCTGGCCATGGGACACCATCCTCCACTATTTCTGACGGCAGCAAGCTATCTTGGAAGGCATAAAACAGGAGTGTCCAACCTTGACCATTTTAAGATCTGTGTACTTCAATTCCCAGAATTCTCCTGTCAGCTAGACAGCGAAACCCTGGCATAAAAGAAGTCTCCTTGACAAACCCAACTGTGCTGATTCCACACCACACCCTTGCGTTAGTAGGATGTGAAGTGTATCTGATTGCATTCATGGCAGCAGTTGTGTCAAGAGGAGAGGGAAACATAGTTTAGCACTATTGCAGCAAAGGATGGCTTAAGTAGGAGCTGACTAGGGAGCAGATCAGAGGTGGGTTTTAAATCCTCTTACTGTCGGTTCGCTCAGGAGCATGCTACAACCATGTGTGTGCTTTGCGTGCTGTGCGCATGCTTTGTGTGCTGTGTGCGTGCACGGGCTTTGCATAATGCATGCGTCCGTGGGCTTTGCGTGTCGCACGCACATGCCCAATGCTTTTAAATCCAAGATGAGGGGCCACCGAAAGAACCAGCTCAGGAGCGTGGCAGGCCCGGGTTACTAATGGTTCTACCGAACTGTGCCAGCAAGTTACTAACGGTTCAGTAGGACTGGACCGGACCGAACCGTTAGGAACCCACCTTTGGAGCAGATGAAACATCACAGGGACTTAGAAGAAAAGCAACAGCTTGGGCACACCTGTACAGGAGTTGGATGCAAGCGCTGGGAGAAATATGTAAAAGTCTGCATTCTGGGCACAAAAAGAATTAATACCCACATAATCACCAAGTTTCTATTTCTATGGGACAAAATCTGTATAAGTTCAAATCCTATTAACATTACCCTAAAATAACTTAACACCCGCTTCTATCACCAATTCCTATCTTGCCGGGGTTTTTTCCTCGCAACATTCGATTTTTGCACGATTCTACACGTTTACTCGGGACCGGATTCCTGTGAATGCAACGTAACTGACTCTCTCCAAGTAGTAAACGTGGCTGGTAATGGAATTTTTATTTTGGATTAGGGATAATGAATGTTTAGAACAGTGTCGATTATCAGACAGTGGACTCTTGGAAAAACTGAGCGCGGAAAAACACAGGTAAAGATACGGAAGCAAGCGAATGTCATTCTCTCCAAAATACAGCGTTATTTTCTTTAACAGACTTTGCGCTCTTTTCTCTTGGCGTTTCCCATTTGAAAATGCCAACTCGTATCCTTTAGGGCGTTCACTGCCACCTATTTCAAAGACTTAAAATAGATTTAAGTTTAACGCGACATTGCCTGCAGTACCACAACACCAGTTCCCCACTCCTCTCATCCAGACGGGCAACAGACACCCGCGTCCGAGCCACTTACGCTGAACTCATGGGAGGCGGAGCTTTGCTGCCAGAAGTTCCGTGCGCCTCCCATGCGTGGCTGCGCCGTAAGCGGCGGCCTGGTTGCTTTTTCTTTTTCCCCACTTTCGCCGGGGGAAGGAAATAGGCGATATGGCTGTTCAGACGGCGTTGCAGAAGAGCCTGGTAGCGGTGGGCCCGGCGGGGAGACACACGGCTTCTGTGATCTTTCTCCATGGCTCAGGTGGAGGCTCCCGATCCCAAGATGGTCTGCTGAGGGTGACAATCTGTGGGTTATCTCGTGGGGCTTTTTCGCCGAAAGAGGTCACGCGTGCATTAAGCCCATGTCGCGGTTCGCATCGTTTTGGCTTGCAGGACTTGCGTGTGGAATGGGGCAAGCCGTCGTGGTTTGTTCAATAAACCCCAAATGTGTGAACCCTCCCAGAGAGGTATTCGAGAAGGGAAAGGCTGCCCTGGGAGGATGATTATTGCCCTGTTTTTCTTCCTTTCTTAAAAATCTGCCTCGTAATTCCACCATTCCGCGTAATGATGCGTTAATTGTTCAGAATGACATGATTCTAAATGAATACAATCACAGGTGTTCATTGTCAAATTCAGAGCAGTTGCAAATCTAACATTAGGTTACTGCCGATGTATGAAGAATGGTTGCAGGATAAGGGGCGTGCATAAGTGCACCAGCTTGCCTACCGTCCCTGTCCTATTGTTCCTTTTTATCTGAATCCATCTCTTGTATCCATAATCTTGTTTATACTTGTATCTGTTTTCTAATATACGCTTGACGAAATAAAATAATAATACCATTTTGGGGTTAGAGAGAAAGTAGCTATGGGTATACTGTGCTGGTAAATGTCTTAAGTGGTTCTGATTTAGAACCTGTAGTCTGCAGACCACTGGGGGACCATGATGTCAAAATAGGGGGCCCATGAAGTCTTGAAGAAATGTTATGATTTAAATCTTCAGTTAATGGTGATCCATGGCACAAAAGGTATTTAAAGGGGGGTCATGGTGAAGAAAAGGTTGAGAACCACTGCTCTATGTGATTTATATAGCCTGCATATTTAACAGCAGTAACTAGATTGCATTTATATCTCCCCCTTCCTGTTATTAAAATGAACAAAGTTTAGGATAAGCGAGATTGGATTTTTATATGGATGGTTTATGAACACATTTCTCTTTTCGTACTAGTTCTTTAATCCTAAGTATATAACTTGTATCTGCTTCCTGATGAATTGAATAGTTCAGTAAAAAAAAAACACCTTCAGGATTTAATCTACATCGCCACACTCCATAGGATAGTTCGCTTTTGTGTTTATATGTTTTATATGTGACTTTTTCTTCAGGAAGTATGATCAGCTTAATTGGGATTTGTATGCATTTTATCACCACAACACTACCTCTGGGAGGTGGTTTGAGCTGAGATTGACTGGCCCAAAGTAACTCAATGAGTTACCATGGCTGATAGAATTGAATATGGGATTTCCCAATCCTAACCCAGCATCATAATGGCTATATCACATTATTAAAAGAGGAAAGTTTTTTTATAATGCATATATAGCACCAATATCTCTACTGATAGAAATAATGAGTTGCCTGACTGAAATTTTAATATTGGCAAGTACCGCTGTATGTTTTAGTATTCCACATTTAGGTGATAAGATTTTAAAAATACGATAATTTACAAAAACTGAATGACTTTTGTTTTTATTCTTACTTATAGGTCACAGATCAAAAAACCAAAGGTAAGAAGCCTTAATTTTTCTAAAGCTTTAGCTTTTCTTGCTATTTTGAGAAATCATTTACTTCTTTAAAAAATGTCATATCCCACATTTATTTTATTTATATATATCTCTCAAAGCAACAAACATACCTAATACAACCTCCGCCTCCTATTTTAGCTGCAAAAGCAAATTAGTGAGTTGGATTGAAAGAGAGTAACTAGCCCAAAGTCACCCAGTCAGGTTTATCCTTATGATAAAGCCCTTATTCTTATGTAAAGTACTCCTGTGTTAACTGAATATAGAACATTTTTATTTTTTCTACAATATAAAGGAAAATGTTTTGTTCTTCCAGTCTTTGAAGAGTGCTACTTTATTTTCATTTGTTTTTCCATTCAGTCACCTCCAATTCTTGGAGACTGCCTAGATTAGTCCCTGTAGTTTTCTTGGCAAGCTTTTCCAGAATGGTTTGCTATTGCCTCCTTCCTAATGCTGAGACAAAATGACTGGACCAAGACAGAAATTGGGAGATTTGCAGTCTCTCAGTTTATGGGCCACACTGACCTTATGCCTAAAAATAATTGTTTTTAATTGAATAATATAGTTTTAACTTAGAAAAAGTGAGATTTAACTTTATATCTTCTCAGGTTTAATAAATATTTAATTTATTGGGAATTAAGAAGAGCTCTTTAATTTATTGGGAATTAAGAAGAGCTCTTTAATTTATTGGGAATCATTGCTGAGTGGCTTGGTGAAAAATTCTCAATTAACCAAACTGAAAACTAAAATGCCTAGCTGATACCATACTCCAAAGGGTGAGCACGGCCTGTCCTTTGAAACATAAATCCTAGGTCTATGTGACTCATAGTTCCCACAAATATATTCACATATGGTGTTGGAGTGACTTAAATTAAAAAACTAAAATGTGTTGGTCTTATTCAGACAAAACAATAATAAAGCAAAATAGATTTTATTCGGTAGAACAAGGCCAGAAATCAGACTCTAAGCAATGCTGGAAATAAAATAAATTCTTAGAATTAAGCACAGTTCTATGTTCTAGAACAGTTTTTGATTCTGGATATCTAGACACTTAATCATAATGAAATGAAAATCATTTCATTATCGACATTATCTATATTTATTTATTTATTTGATAGGTAGATCTTGAATTTGGTAACATCTATCTTACTTACAAAATGATTGAATTTCAAAGAGCTTTATGTGGGATTATCTGAAAAATTTCCAGATTGTTCATGGTGTGACAGTTAAGGATTTTAAAGAATCAGACATCAGATTTTAGAGGCTGTATAACAAGTCTACACACCCCTATTAAAATGCCAGGTTTTTGAGATGTAAAAAAAAATTGCTTCAGAATTTTTTCCACCTTTAATATATATATATAAGATACACAATTTAATTGAAAAATAAACTGAAATCTTTTAGGGCGAAAATAACAATAGCAAACATACAATAATGTGGTTTCGTAAGTGTGCACACCATTAAACTAATACTGTGATGAAGCATCTTTTGATTTTATGACAGAATTCTGTCTTGGGGTTGGAGCCTCAATCAGCATCAACAATATTTTATCTGAGAAATCTTTTTTGATCCATCCACGAGTCAATTTCATAAACATATCATGAAGAACAACCAAATTAGTTACAAAAGCCATCCCTTCAAATATCAAAAGAAATCCTTTTGTGTTATCTAACATAGACGTTGGCACTTTTTCTTAGCGAAATCCCATTTGCTCTTTGATCCTCTGCTAGGATATTAAACTCAAGAGGTGCTTTTCGTGGGAATGTAATGTTTGTTTTCCAACATAATAATTCTAGCTCTCCTACTTAAATCCATTTTTAACGTTAAACCATTTGAAGCAGAAATAAATGTTTTAAATAAGCAATTTATAACATGTAATTTGCATTTATTGTAACAATTATTACAGTATAATGATTTATTAAAAATGTAAAGATAGCCTCTAGACAAGCTTCATTTGCTAACAGGTGGGTTAGAAACTGTTACCTGCTGAGATATAATCATACCCAATATGACTTAAAATGCTTCATACTTATACTGAAAAGAAATATAATCTTGTGTAAAAGCTGTACCTATAAGGTACATCACTTTGCCTCTTTAAACTAATTTATCACTTCATTTTCTATTTTACTGAGACTGAAGAGATTATTTGAGGCTTCTTCATGACTTGTCTAAATAATATGTTATCTGACCAGATAATTTCTGAACATGTTTTATATTAATAATTAAAGCTATACAATTCTGTTTTCTCTGAATACTAATCTTGCCATTTTATTAAAAGCTATACCTTTTATAGGATACCTTTGAAATTTTTGATGAAAGATTATCAAACTTACTTCATGTTTATGTATTTTTAAGATGTGTAAACTTTTTTAAGTGAAAGTATTCATGCATTTCTTATGTTTCTACTTTTTAGTCTGAATTTGTCAAATGTATGTTTTAAACATTTTAAATAAAACATTTAAAATAAAAGATTTTTCTGTGTATAGTTTGCAGAATCCAATCTAATATGAAGACAAAGTTAAAAAATAAGCTATATTTCTAGTTACAAAGTAGTTCTTTTTTACAATTGTTTACAGTATATTTGCCGCACTTAAATACTATGGTGGAATATAGTCTGGTTTCCCAGGAAGGAGGGCAAAGATGCAGCAGAGCTTGGAAAATTTAATAGGCAATAAGAGGGTTAAAACTGTTCCTCCTTAGCAGTTCCATTAATATATCTATAATTCTTTTCTGGATATTTTTGGAAATCTGGGCTGAGGAACGATCGATCACCAGTCGGGGCACAGACTTCCCTTCGGGCGACCCTCCCAATCACCTGACTGGCTGTGGCTGATCCTGCAGCCGGCGTTACCACCCGAAAACTAGAGAGGAAAACATTTTCAGGTTGTAACGTTGGCTGCATGCTCCGTTTTTGGATTCGGGGAGGAAAGCATATAGAGGCTGCAGCACTACGATCCCCTCTCCGAATCCAAAAATGATCCCCTCTGACAAAAGTGGCGGAAAGCTCAGGGAGATTGCCTTTCACCTTCCTTCCCTGGGTGGGAGCTCTCTGATGGGTCTCCTCCACAGGGTTAGGGCAATGGGATGGCAAAGGCTTCCCCTTGCTCAATGGCCATGGAGGGACCCTGCCGCTGCCTCTTATTGTCCCGGCGTCCTTCCTCTTCTGCAGTTAAAGCCCACTGGCACACCCCATTTTTGGAATCGGAGAGGGGATCGTAGCGCTGCAGCCTCTATATCCTTTCCTTCCTGAATCCAAAAATGGAGCATTCAGCCAGCATTGCCACCTGAAAATGTTTTACTCTCTGGTTCCCTGATGATATTGCTGGCTGCATGCTCCGTTTTTGGAATCAGGAAGGAAAGCGG
>JANHFT010004222.1:148256-168449 GCA_032467955.1 Pseudoxenodon macrops | reverse complement strand
AAGCAACCTGGAATTAAGGAGAAACTTCCTAACAGTGAGGACAATTAACCAGTGGAACAGCTTGCCTTCAGAAGTTGGAGGTGCTTCATACCTGGAGGTTTTTAAGAAGAGACTGGACAGTCACTTGTCTGGAATGTATAAGATCTGCTTTGGCAGGGGGCTGGACTAGAAGACCTCCAAGGTCCCTTCAAGCTCTATTCTGATTCTGAGGGCAGTGGAAGCTCTGTTCAGACATGTGCAACATAGTGCAGGGATCTTGTGTGTTCCGGAGTGTTTTTATGTCTGGTCCAGTTCATACAGATGTGTATCTTTCGTGTTCCCAGTGCATTTCAACATCAAATAGATTCATGTATGGAAAAAGACCATTCCTATGATGCCCCTATTTGCATAGGCAGTTGTGCAGATGCCCTAATATTTGTGGGTTTCCTTTTACAAATTGTTACAATCATACAGATACAAGTAGTCTTTGACTTACAACCATTCATTTAGTGACCAACGTAACACTGGCACTGAAAAAAATGACTTAGGACTGGTTTTCACACTTAACAACTGCAGTATCCCTGTCACCACACAATCAAATTTTGGGTGCTTGGCAACTGGCATGTATTTATGATAGTTGCACTGTCTTGGAGTCATGTGATCACCATTTGTAACCTTCCCAGCCCAATTCCAAACAGCAAAGTCACCAGGTGAAGCCAGATTCTCTTAACAATGGCAGTGATTTGCTTAACTATGGCAAAGAGTTGCAAAATGGGGTGTGACTCATTTAACTGTGTTGCTTATCAACAGAAAATCAGTTGGGGTCATATTTTTTATTTATTTTCGTCAAGCATACATTAGAAAACAGAGGTTGAGGGCTACCTGTAACAGTGGCTGCACCAGGTTAAACATACTGTAATTCACATTAAACATATCTCCACATAACAGAGTAGCTGAAAATAAGAAGCACTAGTGTTAAGCTGTAGAAATAGCAATTCTTGTTGCTTGGAAAAATGATGGATTTAAATTATGTTCACCATAATCAAGGAGGCTGTTGGCAGTTTCCAATTAGCCATAGCTAACACTCCAGTTGTCTTGTTTATGCTATATTCAAAATACCCACCTCATTGTCATATGATTGACATATGCTATAAACCTCTATTGGAAAGTGACTGAGTGTTAACTAATAACAATATGGAATTATTCCACCTTCATCCACAATAATTTGGAGAAGTGTTTAAAAATCTGTATTTGCTATTCAAATATTGGAATTTTCAGGTTTTCCCTTTTATAGTAAAAAGTAATATCAATAGTTACCTTTTCCTTTAAGAGTGCCAGACCTATCATAATTAAGATCAGCAGTTTGTTGATTGCCATTTTCTTTTTTTTAATGGTGCAGTTTTAGGGTTGCACTGTCAACCAAAGCAGAGGGTCCACATTATAAGAAGTTGTAGTTCATGATGTAGTGGTCAAACCCTAATTGATCTAGTTCTGTGTATCACCTATTTTATTGAAATATATTATGTTGAAATATAAATGGAATCTTCAATTGTCTCTCCCATAGTAGGAGGACAAGATCTGCTATCTATCACTTCAGAGTATAAATCATGGAATTGTTACAGAAAGAAAATTCCAGTTAAATGTTAAGAGAGAAATTCTAAACAATAACAGCAATTTGGTTGTGGAATCAACCAGCTATCAGAGAGGTAGCATGTACTCCTTCATTGGATGCATTCAAGCAGAAACAAAGAGAGCTGACAAGGACTCTATATAAAGTCAGATTCTTGCACTGAGTAGAGCAGGGACTTCCATAGTGGAGATGGGTACAGGCCTTGACTTATAATCAGTTGTTTTCCGACTGTTCAAACTTATGAAGGTACCTTCCAAAGGTACTTATAACTCAGTTTTGAAAGCTATCCCCACCTTTTGGGGACCTGGTATCTGGCTTGCATTTGCAGGGTCCTGTGGTCATATGACCACAATTTACATCATTTACTTCCAGTTTTTGGCAAAAAGGTAAACAATGGGTTCACTTAAAACATCAGGAATGTGTAGTAACTGCAGTATTTCACTTAACAACCCCGACAAAATGGTCATAAGTCTCATTTTACAACTCCCATGACTTACAACCATACTGGGCAAGCTCCAGTTACGTTGTAAATCAAGGGCTACCTTTTTATTTATTGTTGAGGTTTGAAAACCAGTTGCCCATTAGGCTTTCTATAAGCAACCAGCTGTATCTTTTCTAAAATGAAGTTTGAGAAAGAGAAAGTTGTATGGACAGATGAATTCTGAGGTTCATAAGACAGTTCACATGGCTCCGCTGTATCAATGTCTAATTCAGTTCTATCTGTCTGTGTTATTCAGGTGATACTGGTCAAGGGGTAAGAGACTGGATCAAGCAGGTTTTGAAGCAAGATTTGTCTTTCCAACATATAAAAGTCATTTATCCAACAGCTCCTGCCAGGTATTGTGTTCTTTCTTATCTTTAGTAGTCTAAAGCTAGAAAATTATATTGAATAGATAGAAGCTAATTCTGGTAAGGATTTGAAGTTCCACTCATGTTTCAGAAATCAGTATCTGTCTGACTTGTTCTTTCTTTCTTTAGTAAAGTGAATTTGCTTATAGAGGTAAGAACAAGTCCAGTAGGGATACTAATAAAAGACAGCTGAACTGGGTATAACTCTCAAGTCTCAAAAGTCCTAAGCTTAGAGAACTGCTTTTCCTTAGTTGCTTACCAATGGTCACAGCCACTGCATGGCAGATTTTACATAAGGCTTATTCATTTTTTTAAGAAGATTGCCAGGCTACTCTTTTTTTTAACTCCTTGTTGATTCTTCATGTTGTCCTTAATGCAATCCTATCCAGAAATCATACTTCCTATCCTTCAGTCATATGGGTGGAAACTAATCAAGGAGAGAAGCAACTTAGAACTAAGGAGAAATTTCCTGACAGTTAGAACAATTAATCAGTGGAACAACTTGCCTCAAGAAATTGTGAATGCTCCAACACTGGAAGTTTTTAAGAAGATGTTAGATAGCCATTTGTCGGAAGTGGTGTAGGGTTTCCTCCCTAAGCATGGGGTTGGACTAGAAGACCTCCAATTCTGGTATTCTATTCTATTCTAATTATTTTTTTCTAAACTTGCAAAGTATCATCACTTTCTTGCCTTAAGGATAAAATATCTTCATTTAGCTCACCACAAAGACTTTTCCTGCCCTCTCAGCTGAATGGAAAAGTACAAGTCAAGAAATTATAACTTATAATTGCAGCTGATCTTAGAAATATAAAAATGCCATGTTATGAAACTGTGGTTTAAATAAGGGTTATTTTTCCAGCTACTTATAAAACCCTTATTTCTCAAGAATTTCCCAAGTTAGTATAATTAATCCTAGCTTTCTAGGATATTTTTATAAACTAAAGAGAAACCTAGTTGCATTTACGTACACAAAACTATTTCACTTTTATGGTTAACATAAGATCTATTCAGACAAAGCATTCTCATGTAAAATTCAGCATTTCAGAAATGTTTTAGTAGATCTTGCATCAATCACAAGGTTGGGTTAAATTACTTTTGAGAATCCTTCCAACTCTATAGTTCTAGATTCTGTTTGAAAAGCAGCAAATAGAGTTCCAGTTCATGAAAAAGCTATCATATAAGGATGCAAATGGAAAGATAGTAACTGATTCCAAGTGGCTCATTTCCTATTACTAGAAGACAAAGTTAGCCACTGACTTGATAATACCCACACATTACCAAGTCAGAAGGCTACAGGAATATACAAAAACATGGCAAGTAACAGAAGAAGAATCAGTAAAGATTATAACCAATCTATGCCAGCAAATTTGGAGAACAGCATAGTGACCAGTATATTGAAAGATGTCAGTTTACATATCAATACCAATGAAAAGAAGATTTAATGAAATGTGCAAATTATTTTACAGTGTCTTTAATTTCACATGCTAGTAAAACAAGGCTTCAGATTATCCAACCCAGATTATATCCCAACATGCAAGGAGAGATTCCAGGTGTTCAGATGGGTTTGGAAAAGGCCAAGGAACAAGATACATTATTATTCATTCATGCTAATAATTGAGAAAGTCAAAGAATATAAAAAGAACTCTATGTGTGCTTCATTAATTATAGACAGACTTCAATTGTGTCCATCATGTCACACTCTGAAATGTGTCATTCAGAAGTCAGAATCCCGGAATACATTGTTTTCATGTGAAACCTATACACAGATTAGGAAGCTGCATTTCAAACGAAACGGTTGCAAAGGAGAATGACTCCAAGAAGGCAAAGGAATGAGACAAGGCTACATACTATCACCTTATTTATTCAACCTGGATGTGAAACATCTACTGTAGGAAGTTTACATTCAATCCAGAGATATTTCACAAGAAGAGCCTTCCACTCCTCTGCTCGCAACAGAATACCTTATGCCACCAGACTTGAAATTTTGGGCAACTTAGAACTTCGCCGTCTTTGGTCTGACCTAAGCGTAGTACATAAAATGATCTGCCACAATGTCTTACCTGTCAATGAATACTTCAGCTTCAACCACAACAATACACAAGCACACAATTGATGCAAACTTAAAGTAAACCGCACCAAACTTGATTGCAGAAAATACGACTTAAGTAACAGAGTTTTTAATGCCTGGAATGCACTACCTGACTGTGGTTTCTTCCCCAAATCCCCAAAATTTTAACCTTAGACTGTCTACTATTGACCTCACCTCATTCCTAAGAGGTCTGCAAGGGGCATGCATAAGCACACCAGCGTGTCTACCGTCCCTGTCCTAATATTCCCTTTTATTCGTATCCATTTCATGTATTCATAATTATGTTTATACTTATATCTATTATCTAATACATGCTTGACGAAAATAAATAAAAATAAAGTTGCATTGGAATATTTTTAAAATTAGAGGAAAATAATAATAACCTACATTATGCTGATAACACTACTTTGATAGTGTCTGACAGTGATTGATCTTATTGAAGATATAACTTCAAGAGATTGAAGTGGTGGGTATTTTCTCTCTTTTAGGATCAACTAAACAAGTAATAAAGGAAAAAAATAGCCAAGAAAGAACTGCAGTCTAAGCACATGGCAGGGTGGTAGTAAAAAAACCTTGGAAAATATTTTGTGATATATAACATGTCTGTACTTAGAAAGGTTAGAATTGTACAGCTAGATTTGGAAGAAGCAGGATTTTAAAAAATTGACATTTTTGAATTTTGCTGTTGGTCCCGAGAATACTACGGATAGCCAAGAAAACAAACAAATTAATAACTAAACAAATGAACCCAGAACACTCATTGTAGGCAGAAATGAACAGCCTCAAATTATCAAACTTCATACACATTATATAAAGACTGATTTTTTAGATAAAACTATAATGCTGGGAAAGATGGAAGAAAAGATGAGAAGGCAGCAAGAAGAATCAAGTTATGTCCTCGCTTAGGGTGGCAGTGGACGCAACATTAGGAGACTGAAGAACTAGATTGGGGACAAATTGTCCTGGAGAAAATCTATCTTTCTGATTACTAAGAGTTGATACTGATTTGGTGTAATAATCAAATTGAACTTTAGCTGCCAGGTCTTCTGCATTGGTTTTTACAGCAAAGCATTTATGTATTTTAAACTTCAATAGGTTTTTACAGGCTATTCTTCTCCAACCTTCTTTTATTTTTTGTATGCAATTAAAAATGTCACTTTGCATATGACACTGACAGCTGGGCAGTAAATCACAGAGTGTTGCTATGCTGTCACCTTCCTGGATATACCGTAATTCAGTAACAAGTTGAAACAGAGCAGATAAAGTTATGTTGTGAGTATTTTGTAAATGGACACAGAATAGATTTTGGCAGAAAATCCTTTCAGTCTCTGTGTTTTCATGGATCGGGTTCTATGCCTATTTCTAAAAGATCCAAGTTTCAAATGTGTATTCAAATATAACAGACAATCTCAGTTTCATTTTCCAGATAGATGGGCAGAACTATTACACTGCTAATTCTTCCCTTTGCTAATTTGTTTGGTAATTTTTTGCATTCGTTTTTCAGCTGACTATGAAAAAAATGAAATAAGGTTTGAAAAACCCATATGTAATGCAATTAAAATGATTTCAGGGTTTATAGAATAAACAGCCACTTCAGTTGGCATTCTGCTAGTTCATAACATAAAATGTCCAACTGGTCACAACAGATTTGCTAGTCAAGACAGTTGTTGCATTGGAGTTTAATAATATTTTTTGTGCATGTGCAAAAAGGGGATTTCCATCAAAGCAAAGCAATCCACCTCAACATATCAGTTGGCAGCATCATGGTGGGACACCATACTGTCCTTTGGCATGGTCCTAGTTGACTCCAGCAGTTGGGAATCCAGATAGCTCTGTGAAATGAAGTTGGGCCATTCACTTGTACTTTACTGGTGTCTCTGCATAGGAATGTAAAAGCTTGAGAGGCTTTACTATATTCCTTCCAAGAAAACAACAAATGTTATTTGTTAGAAAAGCATTCAAAGGCAATGGAGGAAGAGCACAAATCTTGGTATTTCCTGGGTTTATCTGCAGTGGATTTGCTGTTCTTACATTCCAGTTATTGGAAGAAAGTTGCCAAAGACACGTTCTTTCTCTTCTGTTAAATGTTCTCAATTCAAAGGCTTTAGAAAAGATGATGGGAATGGCAGTTCTAATCAGAGGAAGGACAGTACAAACAAAAGTGTGGCTTCCATCATAGTCAGTGCTGCCTTCATTTGCTTTCAAAAACTTCAGACTTGATATACTGCATAGTCAAAGAGAATTACTGAAATCAATTTGATTCGTCACCCTGATGCCAAGAGGGTAAACCATCTCAATCTAAAATTGGCCTTACACCCTCAAATCAACACTTAGCATGCCAAATATAACATGATCATTGTGAGATCAGATATTTTTAGCTTTTTGTGATAGGAGACTGACTGGGTCTCTTAGAAGTGACCTTAGACTTTTACTAAATGCTGTTTACCTAAAAAAAATCTAATGTACGTTCAGCAATAATGCTTGGCCAACATGGTAGATCTGGCTGAAAAGCTCAGCTCTGATTAGAAGAACATTTGTTGTGAATCCTTCTGATGGAGCAGTGCTTTTCAAACCTATCAACTTTAAGATGTGTGAACTTCAACTCCCACAATTCTTCAGCCTGCATTCTGCTTGAGGAATTCTGGAGGTTGAAGTCCACACATCTTAATTTGGCAAGTTTGAAAACACCGAGTAGGGGAAGCTTTTTCTCAAAAGAGAAAAAATAATAATATCTATCCGAGATTATGGGTGCTTTCTATTTCCTTTGATTGGTGTGCCTACTTGCAAAATATTTGGCTTGCTTGCTGACCTTATATAAATAGGAACATCATCTGAAGAAAAGGAGCCAGGGCATACCAAAACCAGCTCATCAAAATTGGATTATGCCACATTAGCAATAATAGTGCTCCAGTGACAGAATAGTTTTGGAGTTGATCAAGGGAACATATTTTTTTTCTGCCTTTCTGAATTTAAAAACAAATCTTCCTGTTTTAATTTAAAAGAAAAAAATGCTTCTTGATATCATAAATTGTGAATAGTTTGTCAGTGTAATCTCGCGAGTCTGATTTAACTGTGATGTCTGCTGCCTAATTTCATTTATTGAACTATAGACATTTTCTGCTGGGCCTGTGTAGATGATGGCTGATCAATCTTGATAAAGATTGAGGTGAGAGTTACAAGTAAAGCCTATGGCTGCTTTATTGGCTAGAAGTGTGACATTGTTGAAATGAAACACCTCTTCAGAGATCTGCACAGCCTTCTCTACTATAGCAATTTTGGGAGAATTATTGGATGATTTCATCATACTATTAAACTTTAGTTCCAGAGCTTCGCTGCTTAATAACTATATTCCTTAATAACAGTTTTCTGTATCAATAGATCATGATCACTGAATGGGAACAATATATGGGGAGATAAGCATAGCTCATTTAGAGTGCACATTTTACATAAAAAAAGATTCAGATTTAGTCTCCAGATCAAAATGGATCGTGCTATCACTGTTACAAAATATTTTCTTCCATTTAAAACCATAAAGGCCCTCTGCTAGTTATATGAAGTAATACTGATTAGGCTAGAAGTGAACTTTCAGTTATTACAATAGTACAGTGAAATTTCTCATTAGCACCTGTGTGCTGCAGTGAATATCATCAGACAACTTTGCTTTAAAAAAAAAAAAAGATGGGGGGTGGGATTCTTTAATCTTGTAAGTAAAAATCTTGTGGAGAACAGAGGCGGTATATGTTTTAGTAACTGACGGTTCTGTTTTCAACCAGAGTTTCTGTTACATCAGTGGTCGTGGCTATTAAAACCGGGGTGGGATTTGAGGGTTAGCTTTATCATTCATTTCCCTTCACTTTTTTTCCAATTTGTCAAAGTTGCAGTCTTTTGCATTAGCTAGTGACCAATTGAAACAACTGATTCATTTTGTAAATATACTAGCCTCTTCCTTTATGCTCAATAGTCATTGCAAAAAATGTGTTTAAGGGCTGTATTTTCCAATGGCCAGTTTTTAGAAGATTTATAATTGTGGCCAAATAATAATCCTGCAAAGATTAAGTAATTTATAGGTTAAGGATTATGTAGAAAACCTGCTTTATATTTCCATAGGTCACTTAATTATTTACAGTGCCGAAAAACAACTGATTCAGCTTTCTCTTACGATATATAATTTCATCTTTTAATTCCCGCAGTCCTTGATTATTGTGATTAAATGTGTTGCAACTTTGGTTGGGATTTTAAAAATAGCATCTGCTGCCACGTTTCTCAAAATGCTGCCTTTTTTTTTTTTTGGTCTCTCTTTTGAGCAGGCATGGCTAATATTTTAAATACTGTTACAGCTGCTAGCGGAGCAACTTAAACATTTGTTTTCTGTTGAATGCCTAAATCAAGAAAGAATATTTCTTATATTTCTCTTAAATAGAAAGTGATAGTTTAAATTGGCATTATAGCAGGTAACGTGTTCGAGTTAAAATTATGTTGTCCCAACTTTTTGAAATAACTATACTGTACCTTGTTACGCTTCACTAAATCTAGGTCAAGGAATCTTTGTGCATTTCCTTCTCTCAGTCCTTTCCACGACAAATGCAAACTGAACCTAGCAAGACTATGGACTCTACATGCACTTAAGTTACCGGCAGATAACTTTTGCCGTTTTTATTGTATATATTGTGAAGAATGTTGATCTCTTTCCATTTAAGAAAATATTTATGGAGCCTTGGAAAATGGCTTTGTAGAATAGTGCAGACATTTTTTTTAAGCTTTCAATGCAGGTTCTTTCTTTTTTTCCCTCCCTGAGTTCCTTGTAGCAATTCTCTCTTCTTTGGCTGTGATACAGAATCATCAGTCAGTTTGACACTATTTTAAATAAATTGGCAGATAACTTGACTCACAAAAACCCTGTTGATAGCAATGGAGATGAATTGGGAGACTTGCTATGGGTAACTCACCCAAATACCTCAGTCGGATTCCTACTTTTTTTTACCAACTTTAACTACAGTCACACTTTTCTGATAGCTTCCCAGTATTTTTATTTACACATACAAAGCAATCCAATGAAAATTCAATAAAGCTAGAATTTCATGAGATACTCAAATAGAAAGAGTTCCTAAATGATGTTGTTTTTATGTAGAATTCATTTTTCTACTCTAAATAAAGTTACAGTTGGTAATTTTATATATTAGCATTGTATTCCAAAATTTCTTTTTTAGAATTATAGGTCTCTAGGTATCTGCTTTTTAATGTTCCCTGAAGTTATAGGAGCTGAAGGAGCTATTATTTCCTCATTTTATATTGACTTTCTCCAGCTACAAAATTTCCTAATAGTTCTATTGTAGTGGCTGCTTTTTGTTCTCATTTAAATGTCTTTGATTCATACTAAAAAAGATAAACAGGGATCAGAAGCAGTTAGTATATGATTCGGAAAGCACTGGAAATTCCAGAGTTGGAGACTTAGTCTGGGAGAAAAAATCCAACCTGTAAAAAGGCAATAGTAAATCACTTCCATATTATTGTAAAGAAAATAACTATGTCTGTGTAATTGTCCTGTGCCAAAATTGACTTGGAGAACTTCCTGTATTCTTTTTTCATTTTGTTTATAGCATTATCCAGTTGAATCTCACTTTAGATTCTTTTTTATTATGGAATAATAGTATTACTTTTGTAAACTGCTTCTGACTTTTTATGAAAGGAAACTCTTCAAGAAGTGAACTAATTTTCAAAGTCTATGAAGTCTGCAATTAAAGTTTGCCTGGATCTCTAGAGCCTCAGCTTGTGGAGATCTGATTTAAAGATACCATATGTTTCGGACTATAAGACATTCCAAAGTATAAGACGCACCTAGATTTTGAGGAAGAAAACAAGGGAGGGAAATCTGCCTCCCAGCAATTGGCCTCCTTACGTCAAACAGCCCATTTCAGTTTCAGCACAGCCTGATTAGCACAAGCAGCTGTTTGTCAGTTGGATCAGCCTCCCAATGAGCAGCTGTTTCAAGCTGCAGGGATTGCCATAGCCTCCACGCATCCCATTTTCAGCCTCAGCATCCAGTTTTCAGCCTCCTCACGCCCCATTTTTGGCCTCTGTGCACCCTATTTTCTGCCCATTCCAGGCGGCAGGTATCGGAATGGGTGAAAAATGGGGTGCGCAGAGACCAAAGATGGGGCAAGCAATAGGCAATAGGCAATGGCAATCCCTGCAGTCTGAAACAGTTGATGGTCAGGAGGCCGATACAACCGACAATCAGCTGCTTGTGCTAATCAGGCTGCGCTGTGCTGAAACTGAAACAGTCTGTTTGCTGCAAGGAGGCAAATTGCTTTGAAGGAGAGGCCAAAAGGTGGGGGCAGGTAGGCAGGGCTACATTCGGTGTATAAGACGCACCCAAATTTTCACCCTCTTTTAGGAGGGGAAAGTGTGTCTTATACTCGGAAAAATACGGTATCTAATGCCTGTTGTTCTTCAACCCTCTGCACAGTATGGAGCTATATAACAATCAGGATGGAATTAATGTAAATACATTATTTTTAAAAAATTGAATAGTTTTTATTAAGCCATTGTTAAATATGTAAAATAAAAATGAACACTCACCAAAGATTAAATAAAAAACTTTATACAAGGAGTAAACAATTTAAATAATAGATTGAATCATTCATTAAGAAGACTCAGTGTAATTATATATATCATAATTTATTCACTAGTCAAAAAGTTTCTAAATTTATCATTTCCAGGAAAAATACATTCTTGCTATATATAATAATCCAAATATACATTCTTCAGGACTCAGTTCTTTAGTATAGACTTCATTTTAATAAGATACTATACATAATCATGCAAAGTAATTATTTAGATTTTTTTTCAGAATCATTTAATCAAAAAAGCAGAATGTTGATCTCAATATCAAACAATTAAATATATACTGGTGAAGTTATTAAGCATTGAATGAGCTCAAGTACAATTAACTGATAAATATTTGGGGACAGCATTTTTGGCATTGATACATCCTTCACCACCTTTTAATTGTTCTAACCATCTTGTTTGCCTAGCTAACTTTCTTCAACTAAAAATAGACTGAACATAAAAGAATCATATGCATTTTGAAGTAATGCATCTATCGTTTCTTAAAATAAAAACATAGCTAACTCTACATAGGAAACATAATTATATTCAGTTCTTTCTAAATTTTGACACGGCAATGAATGGGGGGGAGTCGAAACAGGTAAGACAGCAGCCATGACAGTGAAAGTAAAGCTGTACCCTTTTGTATATGTATAAATATCATGTGGTAGAATTGATTCCCCAAACTTTCTTCAGAGCACTTTCTGCAAGATGTTTAATGTAAAAGGAGGATTATCTTTGCCGAGTCATGTTCTAAGCATTTGAAATTATTTTGGCAGCTTGCTCCAGCTTTACCATGGCTATATATTAAGATTTAGTGCTATGCATCGTTCTTGATGTATCAATTGTTCTTTTAGTAAGGAAGATTCCCTATTTTTTATTGTTTCACTAATACCTTGACAGAATCATTGTTACATATTGTTCCATTTATCAAATCTCACGGTAACGGTTTTCCTCTCCAGAAGATTATTACCTAATTTCTTTTATTATACATTTTATCTAAGAATTTCCCTGCAGTATCTATTCTGATTGATCAAGTGTTGCCAGGTTCAGTTTACTGTCTTCTACCAACAAAGAGACGCAGTGAGTCAGTGAGTAAGACGCTGAGCTTGTCAGAAAGGTTGGTAATTTGAATTCCTAGCGCCACCTAACAGAGTGAGCTTCCGTTACTTGTCTCAGATTCTGCCAACCTAGCAGTTCAAAATGCAAGTAGAAAAATAGGAACCACTTTGGTGGGAAGGTAACAGTGTTCCGTGCGCCTTTGGTGTTTAGTCATGCCTGGCACATGACCACGGAGACGTCTTTGGACAGCGCTGGCTCTTTGGCTTTGAAACAGAGATGAGCACCACCCCCTAGAGTCTGGAATGACTAGCATATATGTGTGAGGGGAACCTTTACCAACAAAGAGAGTGTTTTTAGTCACATGTATAGTTGTATAAATAAACTAAACAATTTTTCATTGCCTGCTTGTCTCCTGACCTGGTTATGCCTGTATCTCTGGTGCATTTCTTTGGGGAATGGGGAGTAGGAGAATCGGTTATGAATCAATGATATACTAGGACTTTCTGCCATACATTACATGGCTAGAACCTTTTAATCAGATAACTTCTGAATACCATTACATCAATAACAGTGATGTTGAAGGAGATGCAGGTAAACAGCATCAGAATTTCATTTTGAGGAATGGTGCATCAAAAAAAAAAATCCAAGTCAATAATGATAGTCTGTCTAATGCTTGGTTAGCATTATTGAATAGATACACTTACAAAAGCGGAACAGTAAAAGAAATATATGTTTCCCCTCAAACCATAATAATTTGATAATAATTGTATTTTTGTTCAATTACAAAGAATACTGATAGTAACTTGAAAGGTTGATCCCTAAGTTATATCTAAGGTAAAAATAGTCCCTCAGAATAAGAGTATAATCTATAACAAGATTTCCTAATCTACCGTAAATATGAGGGTTATTCAAACCTGCCTCCAGTGTTCGAAAAATAGGAGCTATTCTCAACATGGGCAACCTGGCCTTGAGGTTTTTCTTTTTTACTGCAGCATTTATATTTTGCACACAAGTGAAATAACTTCATTAAAATATTCCCTAGTGTGGTTCTTTTATGATCTACTTTACTTTGAAGGTTTTCAATAGCTTTTATTCCTCAAATTTCAGAACTGCAAGTATCTCTTCTACTCACATTTTGATTCACTTTTCATTCCTCTTGCCTAACTACAGGTAGTCCTCAGCTTACATCCACAAATGAGCACAAAATTTCTGTTTCTAAGTGAGATAGTTGTTAAGTGACTTTTGCCCATTTTACAACCTTTCTTGCTACAGTTGTTAAGTCAAGCACTGCAGTTGATAAGTTAGTAGTTGTTAAGTGAGTTGGGCTTCCCCATATACTTTGCTTGTCAGGAAATCATAAAAGGGAATCACATTACCTCAGGACATTGCAACTGTCATAAATATGAACCAGTTGCCAAGCATTTGAATTTTGATGATATGACCATAAGGATGCTGCAATGATTGTAAGTGAAAAATGGTCATAAATCCTTTTTTCAGCGCTGTTGTAACTTTGAACGGTCATTAAATGAATGTTGTAAGTTGAGGACTACCTGCTTATCCAGACTCCTTGCCTAGATGTAGTTATGCAAATGAATATGAATTTATGGATTATGAATAAGTGTTAAAATCATTGTTAGATTAAGCAAATATTTTCTTTCTTTAGAAATTTGAGTACACTTTCAGCTTTAGGGAGGAAGGCTATTTTACAGCATTGAATATAATGCCTGAGAAATGTTTTTGCACAACCAGGCTCAGATTCAGAAAAATAATTAAGCCTATACATCCATCTTCAGTGGGTAGAATATAAAAGGATAAGAGCTGGCCAAGTGGTTAAGTCTCCCATGTTGAAAGTGAGGACACTTAAAACTTTGCTTAGCTTTCTTGGATTATATTCACGGAATTAAAAGAAACTTCAGCTGGGAAGCATTTATTACAACAAAGAAGCTGAGTTGACAAAAAAAAATGAAATTTTAAAACATGCATATGTGCAGAGCTATTCTTTAGTACGGCAATTGGCACCCAGGCCGACCCTGAGTTCTTCTGTTGCCAGTGAACTGGAAGCCAAGAGCTATCAGAAGCTACCACCAGTGGACCGATCTATTTCAAACTGCGTATCGGGAAAAGAAAACCAAACTTCTCCAATGTAAAAGAGATGGCATCATTCCTACAAACATGTCTACCTAAATTTACTGCTAGCTGTTTTACAAGAAAAAAATATTAACTTTTTTTTAAAAAGAGGGCAGTGTATTTTTCATTGCCGAGACTTCCTTATTACCCATTAACATTATTCTCCAGATTCAGAATGCATCATTCCTTATCTGACATATGTTTATTTTTCTACTAAACTGGATTGACAGTTCTGGGACTACGGGCTAGATTCCAGAGCTTCATTTTGGAAGAAATGGAATTACACATCTTTCTTTCTGACAGACTTTTTTTTAACGGATTAAATAGTGTCTTCCTAAACAGCCTTTTATTTCTAAAAATCTTCATTGCTTTAAAAAACATTGTTTTGTTCAAACTGATGGGCTGTCCTCTGTTAGTGGATATCTGCAAAGGGCATAAGCTGTCTGAAGAATCTTTTGAGTACAGTGTTGATTTTTTTGAAGGTTTAGAAAATGTTTCTTAATACATTTAATATTGGTTACTGATGTTGAAACTATTAACATTGATAATAGAAGAAACTAAGAATTTAAAAGAATTAATATGCTATTCTATCAAGTGTTTCTCTAATTATGGATGGCAGTGTTTCTTTAATTATGGATTTCTATAACTACTTCTTTAAAACAACATGTTTTATAGCAACATTAGCTTTATATTCTTATTTTCTCTCACATCAACTTTGTAGAATAAATTGCAGTTAATTGTATGATATAAGGAGTAAAGCAAGGCTGATGAGAAGGGAGCTGCATTCTGAGCTTAAAGGTTTGCTGCTTTACTTAGGGATCTGAGTAGTTCTCTAAATATAGGCTCATTGTATTCTATATGTTTTAATCTATGCTAAGAGAAGCTCTAAAGCAAAGATATACACAACCAAGTTTAGGAGAATAAATGACAAAATATGAGGTTAGGTTCCTGCATATGAACAGCCTGTTTGCTCTTAATGTTCTATAGACATACATACCCTTAAAAATGAGTCAGGTCTTGTTTAAACAAACGTAGCTGTTTGATGTAGTTTTGTCTTACCCCCATGATTGAATGGCAGTTTTACACACCAGTCTCCTAGGTACAAAGGGAATGATTCTGAAACACAAAAAAACTTTTGTATGAAATTTGTCCTCATGCATTTCTCATCCATCTTTCTTTCAGACCATATACACCAATGAGGGGGTCTTTGTCCAATGTGTGGTTTGACAGATACAAGATCTCTAATGATTGCACAGAACATACTGAAACCATTGATGTGATGTGTCAAGCACTTAACAGTTTGATTGATGATGAAGTTAAAAATGGCATCAGGAAAAACAGAATACTGTTGGGTAAGATTTGTAAGGAGAAATATATAACATTTGTAGGAGAACTGATCCTGTGAGCCAAGGCAAGCCTAAAAATATGGTGAATGGCTTTGAAAGTTTCAACAGCCAGAGTCTTTAGTTACTAATGGCTTTTAGGTATTTGCCTCAATCATTATTATTAGAAACAAACTTGATTCTAACTAGGATTGGTGACTTTGGATTTCTATTGCAGAGGAAACATTATTGATTCAATTTATAGAGAAATGATGACATAGAACTCAGTTGTGCTGACTAATTATTTCCCCAAGAGTTGTTAATCTCTTGAAAACTCTTATATTGCATAAAGTGGCAATAGTGATTGCCTAAGAATGCCAATTTATTAAGATACCTTAAGAAAACAATATCTGCCTAAAGCCTTATAAAGCCTTATAAACATGATACAAGCTGAAAAATTGAAGTGAGAAAGCCAAAGCATGTAGATTTTCTTAATCCCATTAATACTCATTTTTCCCACCCTGGTGTATTCCAGACTAGATAGATTACAAATCTCATCATTACCAGGTAGCACATCGTGCTCTGGATAATATATTCTGCAGTCCAACACAGTTATTAATTTTGTTGGAAGACACTGAGTTAGAAAATTCCTGCTTAGTCATTAATGAAGTGGAATAGTAACTAAGACTTAAGAACCTGAGATGGTTCTAGAAAAGGAAGCAACTAAATTTTGGTCCATCCTAGACAATGTGCGGAGGCTCAAATTGCTAAGTGTTGCTATGCTTCAGAAAGATATCATAACTGTCCTCTTCCATAATTTTGACAATATTGTTTAATAAAATACTGACATTTTCTTGACAGTATCATAATTACATTGTGCCTCATTTCTAATCAAAGTCAACAGTTCACAAGTTCATTTTTTCTATTTTTATGGAAAGTCCATAAGTTGTTTGTGGCCACAAATGTTTCTAAAATTGCTATCCCTTGTATCATTTCAAAGCTTACTTGAATCACAATCTGTTTTAAAGTTATAATCCTTTAGGATAGCTTCACCCCTTTTCTTAATGTAAAAAGGTACCTCACCAAGAGACTTTTATTTTCCCTGCCATTTGGAGTATCTCTCTTTGGTTCTAAATTCATGTCAACGGTGATCAACCACAAAAAAAATCAGTTCCAGTGATCTCCTCGTAAGGAGCAGCTCTTCCAGGGCACAAAGGTGTGTTCGCCATATCTCGCCTTCTCTCTGGAGAGATTTTTGTTGGCCAGTAACTGGTTTCTGACTGGCATTTCCACCACAGTGCTATCCCTGCTCACAGGGACATCTAACCAACCATCAATCCGCAGAAGAAATTAATGAGATTTATGAAACTTTAAAAAAATACTTGCTACAGATTCAATTAAAGCATTTGTGGTTCTCTTTGGATCAGCTCCACTAGCTGTCTTGGAAAACCATGTAGTTTCTAATCTATATTAGTTTTATAAACACTAAACCAATAATTCACTTTTATGAACAATTTTAAAAGATACTAAAATAAATATGGCAAGGATGCAAGAAATGTGAAACAGATTTGGAGTTTACCACATAATCAATTATCTCAAGACTTAAGAAATGTGAAATATATCTTATTGTCTTAAAGCAAAGTTAATTCATCAAAAGAATTGTAAATTTATAAAATCCAAAGATGTTGTTTGAGAAGGGGAGGCATTTGCCAGTCAAATGACAAATTTAACACCAAACCTCCTGCTTACTTTTCAGCTATTTGCTGTATTATTTGTATCACCTGATCATTGCTTATTTTTCTATTACCTTGTGGTCAAGGAATCTAAGATTCTGTCCTCACTAATAATTATTTTAAGGGAGAAAAAACACTTGTTTAAAAATATACAATATATGCAGCACATTTGTTTGGGAACAAAAGAAAACAGTTCTGAAATCTTCTAAATATTTAAAGTTTTAATATTTTTTTCTTGTCTTTAAAATATATCCACAGGTGGTTTTTCAATGGGTGGAGGCATGGCTTTGCATTTGGGTTACAGATATCACCAAGAAGTGGCCGGAGTATTTGCTCTTTCAAGTTTTCTCAATAAGAATTCAGCTGTTTACCAGGTAGATGCTCACTAGCTTTTTTAAAATCCTCAGTTCTACCTTATATTCATAAAATTATTCCAGAATTGGCAAAACAATAGACAGTAAAACTCATTATGAAGTAGCTGTATTTGTTTCATCTACTGAATTGCTTTTGTTTGTTGGATGTTTTCTTTTATCAGAATGGCAAGATATAAATCAAATAAACAATTGGGGGAGCATATGGGAATTCATCTGTAAGACTTAACTATGCACAAAAAGTCCACCACACTTTTCATTTTGTAAAGTTCAGGGATTTTCCACACATGGATTGCCCAATGCTATATTCTTCTATGGAATCCAAATTACCTCAATAAAAATGTTCATTAATATCTTATAAGCTTGTAGAAATCTGCCTTGGTTGTATAATTTCCTTGTCTCCTTCTCTTGAAGGAATCCTTGACCAAATAGGTTAAGAACAGGAACAGTCGGCCACAAGTAAATGATAGTTGTAATATTGTGCCATATACGAGGGCAAGGACAGAAGGGTTCTTTCCATTAATGGAGTTACATAATTCTAGTTTCTTCCAGAGTATTTTTTCTTCAGCAGAGATTTGGTGAGAGGCTACAGCTCAAGAGTCAAAGTTCATGCAGTTGAAGCCTTGTCTTTGTTTTGGGGCATTTCCATTTGAGGCATCCGAAGGAAACAGGCCCTAGTAAATTGCTTTGCTTGGTTCTTTGAAAACCAAGCACTACTGTTTCAAGCGCTCATAGCTTAATACAATGCACAAGAGAAGAGGGATTTGCTAGTGGGTATATCTATCACTTATTTGTCCTGTTTCCTTGTTCTTTATTTATTTATTTATTTTATTTATTTATTTTGTCAAGCGTGTATTAGATAACAGATATAAGTATAAACATAATTATGAATATATGAAATGGATACAAATAAAAGGAAACATTAGGATAGGGACGATAGGCACACTGGTGCGCTTATGCACGTCCCTTGCAGACCTCTTAGGAATGGGGTGAGGTCAACAGTAGACAGTCTTAAGGTTAAAGTTTTGGGGATTTGGGGAAGAAACCACAGAGTCAGGGAGTGCATTCCAGGCATTGACAACTCTGTTACTGAAGTCGTATTTTCTGCAGTCAAGTTTGGAGCAGTTTACCATAAGTTTGTATCTATTGTGTGCTGTTGGTATTGTTTTGGTTGAAGCTGAAGTATTCATTGACAGGAATGAATACTTCATACATCCATACTTCATACATTCCCTGAGGGGAATGTAGCCCCTGAATCTTAGTGGAAGGACATAACAAGATTGTTGCGTTATGGAAGGCCGAGGTGAGCAAACTTACTTTTACTGGGAAAAGGCGAGCGAAATAGCTGGCCCAGTTATCACGAGCAGCCACCACAATTCTTTTCTTGATTCCTTCTTCTGTGATGGAGCTGACATCCATGCCCACATGGAATTCGGCTGACGGCAACAAAACAAAGGAAAAGTTTAATCAGGAGGCTCAGATTATGGATCAGTTCCCCTGATGGAAGCAAGCTACAGAGGTGACTTCAGCACACTTAGGAAGCACATCAAAGAGTGCACTGTTTCCAAGGACAGTTTGCAAGCAGGGATCTGATATTCTGCAGCCAGCATTAGAGAGCCTTCTGTTGGAGCTGGTAATAGACCATCAATTTGCATTAAATAGGTTGTTTTAATAATCTAAAGCTATTGATTATATTTTATTAATGGGAATTTCTGGGATTTTGGGGATAGCAATGGGACTTGAGAATCTCTCCTCCTTTTTGAATGAGAAGCCATCAGAATCTCAAATAGGTCCAGCAGAAGGAAACATGCTAGTGCTTGCGTGTATAAGAAAGAAAGCAATTTTGTGGCTGAAGAGAGAAGAAAGAAATGCAAGTTTTTAAGTGAAACTGTGGGTGCAACTTCAGAGGGCTACCTATACTGTTTCCTGCCTTTTAGAAGTACTCGTTTGCTTCCATTTATCTTTGCAAATAAAGCAAATGGACATTTGCTTGTCCGTTTGCTTTAGTGCAAATTCACCTCAGAGAAACAAATCATAGCACTGCTCGGAGACAGGTTTTTGGTAGGAATATATAACAAGGCTTTATCTTATATAACTGTAGTGAGATTATGTTGGATCAAGTAAGTTTGGGACGTGTGCATGTAAAATGGCTAGCAGAAAGCACCCGGGATTTTTTATACTTTGGATCAGGGGTGAAATCTAAAACTTTTCCCTACCGGTTCTGTGGGTGTAGCTTATTTTTGTCGGCGTGGCTTGGAGGTCAGGTGACTGGGTGGGCATGCTTTTACACTTTACACAGACAGAAGACAAAAAACTTTTACACTTTACAAACACACAACACAAAACACCACCACTGACTCACACACCATGCAAAAGCAGCTGTACTGACTCACACACCATGCAAAAGCACACAAAATGGCACCAG
>JANHFT010004222.1:116337-133207 GCA_032467955.1 Pseudoxenodon macrops | reverse complement strand
AAAAATGGAGCTGACAGGGCAATACCTTGTGTGCCCTCAGAAATGAGGTGGCATACGTGCCATAGGTTCGCCATCACTGGTATAAATGATAGTAGATAAGGGTAATTGTGCAAAGCTTTCATATTCAATCCAACAAAAATGCAGACACCACTTCTGTAGGGTATCCTATTTCATGTATATACTTTGTGACATATGAAAATTTTTCATTGATTGTTTTTATTTATAAAATTTATATGCTTCCCATTTCATTCTGCAAAGCATCTAAGAGCAAAAAAGGAAATTGTTGGATTGTTTTTGTTTGTTGTTATTTTCATTGTTAATTACTTCCAAGTGGCCAAATAGTTAACATTCTGAGAAGATGTTTGCTTTATGCTTGCTTTCAAACTTTATGTCTTGTTGCTGTTTGGAAATTTTTGCTATTGTAGCAAATTCCTGGTAGTAAAAACTCAGCAATATTAAACTGAGGGAGCAATGAGTCAAGAAACCTCTCAAATGGTTCACTAATGCATTAAGAAAAAAATGCTGCCAGTACATGCTCATTAGATGTGATATTTGATGCCTCAGTCCTAATTTCTCTATAATTATGATACAAAATTTCCTTTAAAATTACTGGGGGTTTCCTTAAGGGTTTTCTCAACTGTTTATTTGTATAACACCCAAGTTAGCCAATATCTTTGGCTACTAATGGATACGGTTGAGGATTCTGGAGGAATAAATGCATTTTATTTAATTAAATGCCATTCAGTCCTAATACCTAAGTAAAACCTCCACGTTTAGAGACATTGTACCTCTGAATATGTGATGCTCAGATGGGTAAAGAATGAGGAAGTATTATTGCTTTCTTGCTGCTTCATTCTGGAACAACTACCGTAACTAGTAAGAGTTGTATATAGATTGCTAAATTAGATGGACCTTTGGAGTGATTTAATAAAGTATGTCATCTATCATATGCAGACAATAACACTACCCAAAGAGTGTGGATCATAAGAAATGCAACCCAAGTTTTGCTTACAGTGTGATCTTTGCTTCTATTACCTGGAGAGGTTATTAGAAAACAAAGAAAGAGAGAGAGATATTGGCTACTCTCAGTGTCCATTTCAGATATATAACATACATTACAAAAATTGTAATGAGACATAATAAAGAAAAGGGATATAATCTGTAGAGAGAAAATTCCTACCCTGCTCTTTTCTCTGATGTTTCCTTCTTTGGGATTTATTTCTGTAGAATTACAGTTCAAAAAAAAAAAGGCCAGATGTGGGCAATTTAATGTGATTATCTCCTATTTACTTTGATGGGCTCTGATTTGCTCTGCCTCAATTGAATTTCCTTGTTTGGTGAAAGTAAAGAGAAATTTTCTTTCCCTTTTAGAAGCTGGAGAGAAAGTACTCTGTGGAAAGGTATTATGTAGCTTTGGTGCATAAGGCAGGTGAGGTGGAACAGGAGATGGTTGATGGAAGGCAATGGTCAGGGAGCTGTGATCTGGGCAGCTTGTGCCAGCAACTGCTGCTCCAAAGAATGTGCTGGATATGCATGTTAATCAAGTCATTCCTCGCTATTATTCCTGTTGAAGTGGGAAGCTAGTTCACAGTAGCTTGAGAGACAGTTAGTAGAAAGAAAGAATGACTGGCTGGCTGTAGAAGATTGGGGGTGGGGGGGAATGGGAGGAGAGAGAGAGAGCTAGAGAGAGAGAGAGAGAGAGCGCTTTTGTCTTGCTTAACAAAAGACAAGCAAATCTCTGAGACAGTTTAAGGCAAGCAAGGAGGGGAAAACAGGGATGGATGTGGCATGAAAACTAGGAGAACCTGAAGTATCATCTGTGCTTGATAGAAACGAGAACAACTGAATGGAGTTGTAGTTGGATCTGCAGTAGCCATGCTGTTTCTCTTATTGGATTAGGAAGATGGCAGTAGAATGTGTGCCCATTATCTCCACTACAAAGGGGTAGGGAGGAAGGAGTGGGGGTGGGAGAGGTTCAAAAAAATTAATGGGTTTTGAGTTAGAAATTCTAATAAATCTGAGAGCAAGAGATGGAAGGCAAATAAAATTGGTTTCTTATACTGTATTATTTTGTCTCATCGACACCTCTTTCCTTCAAGTTTAAATTGAATTTAGTTTCTTTGTTGCCTGCAAATTAAATAAAATCTCTCTTTTTGGGTTTTGTCAGGGAGGATAAAATACATGTTGGCAGAGCAGTCTTTTATTACTTGCTTTAGTGCAGCGTGAGAGAAGAAACATATCATGATGCCATGTACTGGAACAGCTATCGCATTCAGTACCCGAGGTTGGAGTTCAACGCACAAATTGAAAATGCAGACACAGGATTAAAAGTATTTCTGAAAACTATAGTTTTCAGGTCCATTAAATTCTAGAGCTAAATGGTACCCCTTAGGCTCATATTTTTAGACCATGGCAACTTTAAGATGTACAGATTTCAGCTCCCAGAATTCCCCAGCCCACATGTCTATGGAGATTCTCAATCATCCAGGTCACAGTTATCCCAAACCATGGGGCAGCCGGACTTTTCCAAGAGGAAACTGGACTTTCTTGTTTTTCTTGGAAGACATTTCACTTTTCATCCTTCTCATGCTTCTGGCTATTATCCAACCCACCATTCAGTTCAAGAATCTAAATGAAATCTTTCCAGGCAGATGGCTTTGAGTCTCCTTTGAGCACGTCCAGTGAAGGGGAGCTCACCATCTTTTGGCTGTTTGGTTCCACCATCAAACTGCTGCTGTTAGGTCGGAATTTTTTGTTGTTGTTGATCAGAATCTGCCTTCCTATGACTTAAATATCTTATCATCTCAAAAGCTTCACCTTCCTATTGAACTTCTACACATTCTATGAGAATATGTATATATATTTCAGTGTAAATATATATCTGAAAATATTAGAATAATAACAAATATTATTTTGCCCAGTGATTGCAGAAACACAAACCATATTTTTGTTAATATATACCATCCACTAAACAAGTTCCCTAGACATTTTAGAGTATTTTTTTAAATTGTTTGTTTATATGTATAACACATAAATACACTAACAATATTCTTAAAGATATGGAAGAAGGAGGGAGGGAGTCCAAGAAGTGGCTCTGAAGGTGATCTTAAAGGTACTTATGGGAGAAGGAAGTCATGCAAGTAAGCTGTTCTGAGTCATTTAGGGATGTCAAGTTTAATAGCATTTTGAATTGGGTCCAGTAATGGCCTGGAAGCCAGTGCAGATGGCAAAGAATAGGCATAATATGATCATTTCTGCCAGCTCCCATTAACATTCCTTGGTGCCTATTTTGGATCAGCTGTTTCAA
The DNA here is from genome assembly GCA_032467955.1 of Pseudoxenodon macrops. Lineage (NCBI taxonomy): Eukaryota > Metazoa > Chordata > Lepidosauria > Squamata > Pseudoxenodontidae > Pseudoxenodon > Pseudoxenodon macrops. The sequence goes on along the minus strand of JANHFT010004222.1, from coordinate 129,900 downwards.
AATCCTTTGTAAGAACTGTCTTTTAATCCAAGTAAAAGGTTATCAGGGTGTAAGTTTATAGCTCTAAATTGTCTTTGTGAAGAGGAGAGTTGTAGTGAACCTAACCAACCTCAGTTGATAAAAGATGCCCAGCCACTCTGATTTCCTAAGCCAATAATGACCAACTGTTACTGATCAACTTAAGCATTATAGAGATGTTTTGAAGCATTTATAATTGAACCTTTGTTCAAACTTTTTTCTAGAACACAAGCCTACGTATTCAAATATCTTGAAGAAGGGGTATGTAGAAATTAAGAACAACCATGGCAGTTACTGGCAGGCTTGTTATGCAGAACTCTCTCCATATGAACTTTGTCTGTATCAGCTTGACAAAAGTGGCAACCAGAACCTTCCAACAGTCTATCTTCTTTTGCACTTCCAAAGCATCAATGTGGAAACCAATGTAGTTGATGCAGTCCTATTCAATAATTTGCACCTGCAACTCAAAGCAGAATCACCTTGGGAAGCTTTGGACTGGGGGCAAAAGCTTCGGCAAGCTGTTCATTCTTCAGTTCCATCGTTTCTGAGGCCAAAAGGAGACTTGGTGAACTCATGGAAATTAGATAATGCTGAGAGCAGCCTCACTCAAAACCATGGCTTACAGAAGGAACCGGCTGAATTTTTCCAGTTCGCATCTTTGACCCCAAACATCAAGGATTACCAAAGCATTGCCAAATCAGGGATTCTTTACAGATTGACACTCCAGAATAACTGGAAAGCCTTCCATTTTGTACTCAGTGGGTCACTTCTTATGGCATTTCAGATTGGTGGGCTTGATGAGGACCCTCTGTGGAGCTACAATATTGAGGCATGCGTCTCTGTTCAAACTGATATTCTGGATGATTGTGACTCTTGTTTTCAGGTGATCTTTCCTCAAGATGTGCTTCGTCTCCGTGCAGAAACCCTTCAAAGAGCTCAGGAATGGATGGAGGCTTTGAAGGCTGCAACCAAAGCAGCAAGTTTAGGGCAAAATCTGCAGGTGACACTTAGAAACAAAGTTCAAGGTTTATCTTGTGGAAAAGAACATCGGAAGATCAAGCGCCAGTCTGTCACCACCAGTTTTTTGAGCATTTTAACTACCTTGTCCTTGGAAAGAGGCCTGACTGCTCAGAGTTTCAAGTGTGCAGGTAAGTAATATAAAAGAAGATGCTTTGTTGTTCCCAAATCACTTCACTAATATATCTTTACACTGCATAAGAGTGTCTCAGTTTTGGCATTTTTAGTGTAGCACATTTTTACATAACTTGATTGTTATTCTGTTTGCAAATTGAGAATTGAGATAGTTTGAAACTCTACAACATACTTCTTCCAAGGGCTCACGAATAAATATTAATTGTGATAAATTGCCACCAGTCAGTCTGAATATGCTGATACATCCTGGCCAAAGCAACTGGGAGTTCTTAAATTTTCCCCTTAAGCTGTAGAATATTAGAAAGAAAATGTTTTCTTTTCTCTGGTTAAAGTCAAGAATTGTGCTTGTTATGAAACACAAAGGGCAGCTATGCATGGAAAGGTTAGCAACTCAGATCTCTAAATATTAAAAAAAACTAGACAAAAATAGTAAAGCAATAATAACACACACAATTCCAATAAAAATTATTTATTTTTCACATTTCTGAACCTCCCATCTCCCTCAAAAAGGAACTCTGGGCAGTGTACAATAAAACATCAAAATATAAAAACTGTATATAAAATTAAAATATTACAACTAAAATTTTAAAAGGCAATAATAAACCCTTGTTAAAATTAATTAGCAAAGGTGGAGGGAGAGCTCTCATGGGCACCAAACCAGCCCCACAATTGCTTGCTCTTTTGGGCTTCTCATGCGAGGTCACAGAGCCATGTTTTAACTCCTTTTCGGAAGGCCAGGAGAATCAGGGCTCCCCTCCCCTCCTGGGGGAGAATATTCTACAGGGCAGGAGCAATGGCAAACAAGGCTCTTTTCCTAGACCTCACCAGTCAGGTTCTTCAACTGACAGGGTCTGCAACATACCTCCATCCCCTTACAAGAATCTGAATGACCACAAGATGGAAGCAAAAGTAAGTAGTCTCTTTATCTCATGTAACAATCAAACATATTTTCCCAGTCCTGGTATGATATACCTCTAATGTGCCTACCTGGTTTACGAATAACTTTTTATAGAGAGAAAGATAGAATTCTATGTTTTTATATGTAACATTTTGCCAACTTTGTTGTACTTTGATCTTACAAATAGTTCAGGGTATTTAGTATACAGAATCGTCCAACATTCAGTTACAATGAGTTCTTTCGGTAAAACTTTTCTTTGGCTTTGCAATTTTTTAATGATTCAATCAAATGAAAGTGAAATAGTAGATTAATGCTAATACTGATAGAAGATTTCTTCAACTAGCTGGGTAAGCTAGACACATAAGTGAGTGGCAGTTCTGTTGTCCTCTCTCTGTTAATTGTTACATAGCTTGACTACACAAGAGCAGAAATTCTCATCTTCCCCATTAACTTTGTTTTTAGAAGGTGACTGGAAAGATCGCAAATGGCAATCACATTAGTGGAGGATACTGCAATTGTAAATGTGCTACAATTGCCTAGAATCAAATTGCAATCATGTGACAATGAGGACATGGTGACAGTCATAAGTGGGAGGACCAGATGTAAGTCAACCATCATAACTTTGATCAGTCATTAAACATGGTTGTTAAGGGAGGACTACCTGTACAGTAAATAGGTGGCTAAAAAAACAGAGTTCAGGCTTCTGTCCCTTGCCATGGATGACATCCAGCAGTATTTGTTTGCAACCAAACTAAATGCCACTGATGGGAAACGATTTCCTCCCTTTGTGTATCCCCAAATCTGTTCCAGAGGTTAAAGAGACATTTCTAAGCAGTTGGACATGGGAGGAGGAAAATGGCATATATCACTTAATAACAGATGCTCTCATTGAATTCCTATTAGGTATGGAATTTCTAGCCAATATTAGAAATATTGGTTCCAAATATTATATTGGAACCTGTTTAAACTGCTCCAAATATTAAATTCCTCACCATTGATCCTGTTGGCAGACACTGTTATGAGCTGTGCTTTATGAGAGTCCCATGTTCTGTACCTCCAAAATAAAGAGCTCTTGCCTAATGCAATAGGCTCTACACACAGACATTTATGCCCTGGTGACCTCCAGAATGGATTAGGGTAATGTACTCTATGTGGAGCTGTCCATGTACACCCAGATCCACATGTGAAGAGTTCAATTTATTGCTCATGTCTATTTCCCAGGAATCTTCCCAGACTGGCAGTTTGCACCTGGGCCAGACTAAATAAAGTTCAGTGGCATTCAAGAGGAGAGGGGAAAGTGGAACCTTTCCCTCTTGTGCTTAAATAATGATTCCAGAGTAATTACCCACTTGACTCTTCCCCCTGGCTGAGCCAGTCTCTGACTACATTACATATCTTTCTGCAAGCTGTTTGCTTCCAGGTGCAATTCAAGGTGCTGATCTTGATGTTTAAAGCCCTACATAGCATGGGAGCAGGTTTTTTGAGGGACGGACTCTTCCCAATTACATCTACCCATCCCACCAGATCAGGCAGGAAGAGAGTCCTGCAGGTTCCATTCCCAAAAGAGCTCCATCTGGCAGGACCCAGGCAGCATTCCTTTTCTGCTATGGCCCCTGTTCTCTGGAACATCATTTCCCTGAGGTGAGGTTAGCCCCAACCTCCTTTAACCTTCTGGTTTGAAAGAGGGGTAAAAGAGGCCATCTATGTTAAAATTAAACAGCCCTCTCAACAGAGCGGGAGGGAGAGACACCACCTATCTCCTGTTTACAACATAGTCCTTTCTAGAAGTTCCAGGAAGGTTTCACACCCATTTGCACTCTGATTCGGAGGGCACAAATAAACTCCCAAGTGGCCTCAACTACTCTCAGAGAGCTAATGGCTGACCTTCAGAGTGCTAAAGACCAGATGACTGCAAGGAATATAAATCCTTCCATTCCCACCATTCAGTCTAGAGGCTTCTTGGATGAGAAGCTAAATGTCTTCCAAGGAAAAACAAAGTCCAGTTGCTTTTTGTAAAAGCACTTTTGGAAGTTCCAGAAGACCCTTAAAACATTGTTTTTTCACCATCTTTGGAAATCCAGGGCTTTCAAGATAACTCTATGAGATTAAATGATTTTGTTCTCTCCCTTTCTGGAGTTCTAGTTGTTTATTTTATTATAAAAGAATATTTTGTTGTAAAATAAAATATTTGTTATAAAATAATTTTATTTGTTTACATTTTTATTTTTGATAATTTTAGATTATCGCAGAGTTCTTAATTGTCACCTGTTTGTGAGATGGTCAGCTGTATAAATATGCTAAATAAATACATAATAGAGCCCCAAATGTCATTTTGATGCTCCTTATGCAATCCTGGAAAGTAGACAAATTGCACTAATATTTTGAGGCTTGATTTAAAGAAATCTGAACCTTTGATTGGGAAGTTACAAATGTTGGGTAGAAATTTGAGGATGAATATTAATGCTGCAGTTGTTATTTCCAGCAGGGGGCTATATCAGTAGATTGTCTTGCTTGTAAGCCAATTTACTTATCTGTAGAGCCTGAAAGAAAAATTAGACATTTACATAATTGAAAAATTATTAAATAGCTTTTGTGTGGGGAAGTGAAAAACACTACTTTTTCATATGCTAGATTTTATTTAAGGATACAGATACATCATTCCTTCAGAAATATAGAAATGTGCTTATTTTAATAAACTAGGATAAATATTATAGTGTTGAGCTGCAGCTAAGCATCTATTCCCCTTATTAAAAAGGGGGATTTTCCTTTTTTTTTTCAGAGGGTGAATGTATTGCACAGAATTTAAAGGTGAGGGTCTGACTTTTCGGTGGTTGGTGGGACTCTTCTGCTTCTTGAAGAAAGCTCTCTTAAAGGGCTTCAGGTTCCACAAGGCCTTCCTTCTTATCTTTGTTTGGAAACATAACCTGACCATGCCAGGTGGTTTGATCAATTAATGAGTTTGAAGCAAGGGGGAGGGAGAAAGTCTCATTCCATTGCAAGAGTGTAGTTGTAATGGCTATTAAAGAAGAAAAAGTACAAAAATAGACAAATTACCCTACCAAGTTAAGGTGTTCTTCCCTTCCTCTCAATCCATAGCACTAGAGTAATTGTTTTTTTAGAAAATGGGGATGTTGGAAAAAGGCAGTGGCAAACCATTTCTATATCATGCCTAGAAAATGGCACAGATGTTCCAGAGAAGTCACCTCAGATCAAGTTTTGACTTAAAAGTGATTTTTATTTTGAAAAAAATCAGATTTTTCAATAAAATGCTGGAAATAATGTGATAAAAATTAGCCCGGTCAAGTTAATATATCTAGGAATTATTTGGATCCTTTGAGAAAGATAGCTTTAGACTGGGTACGTACTGTCATTTCTTGGTTAAAGGCTGGAGGTTAAAACATGAAGAGCGGTTGCAGGAAGTGGGTATGCCTAGTTTAATTAAAAGAAGGACTAGGGGAGACATGATAGCAATGTTCCAATATCTCAGGGGTTGCCACAAAGAAGAGGGAGTCAAACTATTCTCAAAGCATCTGAGGGCAGGACAATGGGTAGAAACTAATCAAGGGGAGAAGCAACTTAGAACTAAAGAGAAATTTCCTGACAGAACAATTAATCAGTGGAACAATTTGCCTCCAGATGTTATGAATGCTGGAAGTTTTTAAGAAGATGTTGGATAATCATTTGTCTGAAGTTGTGTAGGATTTCCTGCCTAAGCAGGAGGTTGGACTAGAAGACCTCCAAGGTCCCTTCAAACTCTGTTATTCTATTCAAATTGTGGGTTAATTATCTGTTCTGCATTTTTTCTCTTATTTTAGCAAGCTGTGTGGCAGGGCATAAAGCCAATGAATTGATTACTCATATAACTACCTCTGTAAAATATTATCATTTATATAAAATACAGTGTTGGAATGGGATGTCTTCAAATCAGTTCTTGGCTCCTGGCGGTCTCTTGGACTAGCCTCTCCAGTTTTCTTGGCAAAATTTCAGAAGTGATTTGCCATTGCTTGCTTCCTCGGTGACCTTTTCATATTGTGGTGATCACAACTGGACATTCTGATGTAGGCAGCTCTTTTACCCCTTGTATGGAAGAGAATTCTTAGGCAGACTGAACGATACTTGAAATGACTTATGACAGAAATTCCAGGCTGAATTGTGATCGGTAAGAATTACCTGTATATTTCTCACCACTGAACAAGGATTTGTTGGATAGGGTCCAATGTTCAAGACTATCAAAATCCTTTTGAACTTTGATACTCTTTTCTGAGATGTTAGCAATATCTGCCTTCCTCCCTCAAAAGCAAATGTGACAGACTGGCACTTCACTCACCAAAGGCCTGGGTGAAGTGCCAGGTCTTCATCACTGTTCTGATGAAGTGAACAACTGATTGAAGGCTATTTAGATATTGGGGGAAAGATCTGTAGAGGGCAGACCCTGCTACAGGTGGTGATGGTGTGCTTCCAGAGTCTCAATAGATGTCATTGTTTCATTGAAGGAATCTGAGTCATGCCAACCCTGCCAAATTGGTCAGGCAAATACTAGGATCAGACAGATGTTCCCTCAAATAAACAGGCCCTATGCCATATATTGCTTAGAAAAGTGTTTCTCAACCTTGGCAACTTGAAGATGTGTAAACTTTTACTCCCAGAAATCAGTCACCTAGATTTCTAGAAGTTGAAGACCACATATCTTCAAACTGCCAAGGTTGAGAAGCACTGGCTTAGAATATGTATAAAGTAGTATTGAAAAGAAAGAAAAGATCCATTGCATTTCTGCCTCTGATTTCTTCACAATTTTTCATTACCATTTTTTGGGGAGACTTTGTGGCACTGGAATTGCATTCCAGATCCAGAGGCTTACATATCACAATACCATGTGAAAATGGATGGATTTACACATCCAGATGATACCAGTCACATATCTCCATCCCTAGCTGATGGTCCATGCAGATCTAATTTGTGGAGATTGTCAGGATACTGATAGAAAATATTACACTTTGGCTGAATCCTAACAAAATGTGTGGCTGGGAATTCAAAGAGTGATGGACTCTAGTGATAGTCCAGATTTGAACCTGGGTTTTATAAATTTATTTTTAAGCTATGTAGACATCCAGTGATCAATACATTTGTAATCTTAATGAGGCATGACCCCACTTGTCCATTAACACACCCAGTAATGTCATGTTTTCTAAGAACAAGAAAGCTGTCTTATCCTGAAACAGACTGTTACTCCAGTAGCATGTTAGTAACATGATTTGTTTAGATTTTGGCACAGCAAATCATGTGAATACTGCCAATCATGATTCTGAGTAGCAAGGCACTTTAGTTTTTAGCTCTGTTGTATAGATCAAGAATTTTGCAGTAGCTCTTCTATTTGAGTTACAATTCTACCCAATCTCTGGGTATAATAAACTTGTTGGCTACTCACAGATGAATGTATAAGAATTGTTCCATTTCTGAACCTGGAGTTTATTGCTAAGATCCTGTATTCATGACTGGTTTCCTATTGGATTTGTGATGCTTGCTGTGATATACAGTATATACTCTTGGCATGCCTTCATCACTCAATTTTATGGTCTTTATTTGCAAGAACTAAGAAAAAGAAAAGGCAATAGTGAGTTCAGGCTCCCAGTTTGGAAGATCTGGATTCACTTTAAATGGAATAAAGTTCATTTGTCAAAACAGACATAATCTTAAAAGAGTCATTCTGTCTTGGATGGGATAAAAGGGAGAATATATCTACTAGGGTAAGTATTTTATATCACTAAGTGATTAAAAATAGAACATATGTCTTTATGTGTAACTCTAGAGTCATTGAAAAAAATATAGCTGCTAAAAGTAAATTTTAGTGTTAATTGATATAGTCCCAGAGTGTTGTTTTGATTATCAAGACCAGCCACATTTCTAAGAAGAGACTTTCACATACTTCGGTATATATCTTTCAATGTAGCTAACTTTTATATATTTAGTCATTCTATGGCTCTCTATATGTCTATGTGTGTGTGTCTGTGTGTTTGTTTGTTTGTTTGTTTGTTTATATGTGTGTGTGTGTGTGTGTAATCTCTTAGCAATAAATGATACAATATAAATGTGTTTGCATTTTATGTGTAACTAACTATCTATTATGTATACATATCTGTGCATACAAATTCGCAGAATTATAAATTGAGATATACAATACAAAATAATATGTAGGAGTTTTGAAGCAGGTGTGATTATGATTTTATTTACTTAATGTTGCTGCAGTATAATGTAACTTTAATGAAAAATTATTTGTGTATCATAGCATTATAAACTAGAATGAAAAATTATGCCATTTTAGCTTTTACGAGGGAAAATATCCATAACAGCACTGATTTCTGTATAAGTCTCATTTTGATCACCAATTTCAGGTTGAACAATTTAGGGGGAAATAAGTGCGGTAAGTCTTGGATCAATACTTTGTGGGGGCCACAATGGTTTTCTAAGTAGTTGCAACTTTGGCAATGTTATTCTTTAAAATCAGTTTCAGCTGGAAGTATACTGGTAGCAAGTGATGACATCACCAACAGCTTAGGAAATTAGATGTGACCTCCTAGCACTGTCTAAAGTCAGCAACATAGCAAGATTAGTTGCTATAAAATACCATTGGAAAATATTACTGAATATGTATTATCTTTGCCAAAAAGAATTCTTCTCTTCAGAAATCCATCCATCTATTCCCCTTAATTGACAGACATTATGGTGGCCTTTATCACCTTAATTCTGAATTTGGAAAAAGTGATGCTAGCAAAAAATAATGTAGGGTTTTAGAATCTATTGAAACTGCCTGCATGAATATCTTAACAATAAATGATATAGTAGGCCTTTCCTATCTGTCAGATTCTGATATTGGCCCTGGATAGCAGGGATGTGTGATGTACAGAATTGTGAATTGTAACAGGCAAGGCAAAGAACAGTGACCTTCTCAGAACTAACATGAAGACAGATTGTCCATATTTGGTGGATGCCTGGAAACCTTCTGGAGTTTGGAGGTGTTTAGTTGATGTTTCATGATAGAAGAAATTGCAAGACAAGAAAACGTACTGAATGGACAAATCCTCCAATTTTATTCATTAATTTATATCTGTCCCTCAGATCAAGAATGAGGTTACAAATGGTATATTACATATTAGGCGTGTAATAAGTGTGTGTGCGTGCGTGTGTGTTATTGTGACTGGCTCCATGCAGAAAAGGAGACCAACTTTTAGTTAGCAAAATAGGCATTGCAACACACTCAAATAATTTCATTATTTCAAGTCTAGAGTTTGTAAGCCTTACACTGTACAGTTGTAAGTAACCTTATTGTTGTTATAGGAGTCATTCTCTCCTCCCAGTTACTGTTCTCTTTCCCATACCAATCTATTCATTACGCAAACATTTTAGAAGGACTGTTCTTTATGTAATTGCATTTTAAATGCCACAAATAGAGCACAATAGTCTTCTCTTAAGTCATTCTCTTCTGTTTTTGCATGGATGTATTCTCTCCTGAGTGATAATAATCTTTTCTTTTTCTTTCCCTTTTTCTTCTGAAATGCAGGTCTAAGATGGAAGGAATTTTTATCTGGAAGAGTAATATAAATTAGCTTTGACTGCCAGTTTCCACTGATTATTACTTTCCAGGCGGAATTCCTACAAATTCTTGAGGCATGACCTCGGATGAAAAAATAATCCCCCTTTTAAACTTGTTGAGAAATTCCAGATAACTTCACAAGAGATTTAATTTTAGAGCATTAACACAATCTTGGTTTTTGAAAGATAAAATTTCGGGGCTGTTATTTGGTAGGAGCCATTACTGAATAGTGAAGTCATTTGGAGCTTATTTTACTGCGTTATCTTTTCCTGTAGCTCAGCTCCCTTCCTCTTCCCCTACCCCCACCCCTTAATTTTATTATACATTACATAATGCACTCCGGATTCACCCTCATAAAGCAGAATAAGTATTTCAGCAGATAACCTGCCTTCAGACAGCCTGAGTCGGTAATCTCTACTAGAGTTGAGTTATTCCATAAACCAAAAAGGCAATCCATGATGCAATGAGCATCCTCTACAGATTGTTTGAAGCTGATTACCCTGTAAATCTTAAATCTTGACAGATTTACGGAAAAGATGAATATGGCCAGAAGTAGAACAGCTCTACATTGCACTATATATATAAGCATCCAAATAACTGCTAATAGTGAAAATATATTTGATTTAGGCTTAAGCAGATATATTTTTAAACAAGACAACTACGAATTTAATTGGTGTTACCTTAGTTTCAGGTATTTTGGCACTCATGCATTGTTCTTCTAGAAACTAAAAGATATTGACACTGATATTTGCCTTAAACAATAAACACAAAATCTGTTCCTGTAAGCCAAAAGGAAGTTCTGAATATGTGTCAAGAGTGAGAATTTTTCCATTTAGGTGCATACTGGAGGTGGCACAGTGGTGGGCAATGGGTGGGCATGGCAAGGCATGGTGGAGCCCAGTGTCTTCCCTTTTGAGGGTGGCAGGACACTGTACCACCTCAAGACGGCATGTCTGGTGGAGAGGATTGGCCAGTTGCCACAGAACAACTGCCGCATCCTCCAGTTCCTGGTGCACAGTCTTTTGAAAAGGCCCAATGCCCAAGGTCACTGCCTGTGCCACCTAGTGCCTTCTCTGCATGCTGAGTCTGATGGGAAGGAAAGGTCCACCACTCGGTATGTGGGGCTGTGCAACTAATTGTCCCACACAGCATATCGGCCAGGGTGAGGCAGCGGGGAGGAGCAGCAGGGGAAGAGTTGTGGGCAGTGATGTTTGCAGGGGATGGGCTGGTGCAGGGGGGCATTGTAAAGTGGGTGGGGTCTGAGGAAGAGATCAAGGGTTCCCAATTTTCTTATTTGGCTGCAAAGTGGCCCTGCATTACTTAAAAGAAGCACGGGATTTTGTTCAAACCCTTTGTGATAGGGTGGGTGATGGCCAATGTAGGAGATGCTGCAAAGAAGAAATAAGCTTTGTGGAAAATCTCACACTACAGTAAACACAAATATGCATTTGCTATGAAACAAGGATAGCAAGAGCTAGCAGCTTCATTTTTTTTAAATGAGTTAGATTATTTGGGGAAGGGAAGAAGGAAGACTGCTTCTGTTCATCCCCCACCATGGATCCTTTGGGAGTGGGGGAAGCAGGATTTAAAAGCACTTCTAATAAGATCCATGACAAAATCCTTTTATTGCTTGACTGTTGGATGGAATGAAAAATATTATGCTATGGTTGAAGCTATTTTTGAAAACGAAAGACAATAGTTGTAATGTCTAACTTCTTCAGAACCAATATTTACATTTGCTTGGTGTAACAGTGTCAGGCACTAGACTAGAAACTACAAGAGGTCTAGTGCTGCCTTAGACATGAAGCCAATTGGGAGACTTTGGCCCCAAGAAGAAGGCAATGGCAAACCACTTCTGCAAAATGTTGCCAGGAAAACTTTATGAACTTATCTAGGCCAGTAATCAAGACTGACTTGAGGGATTCAAAAAAAAAGGGGAAATATTTTAAGTAGGCATCATTCTATACTTTGACTAATCCTCCTTGATCTATTATGCATTCTTTTTGGAGCAAGAAAGAGGAGAATAGATTGGCATGGCTGATGAATTATCCTGTACAAACATGTGGCTAAAGTCAAGTACTTGGTTATGAGGAGAAACGTAATTCATTATTAGAGGCCTTCATTTTTTCATACAGAAAATCCCAGATTCAGTTTCTGATCAGGAGGGATGCATATAACAGATCCTGAGGAAGGAGAACCAGTAGCATCTATATAAGCAAAGAATCTGATCTGGTAAAAAAACACCAAAAAAAACCAATTGTTTGCATAGGAGAAGGAGAGGCAGAATATGGGTGAGGGGCAGAGTTAAAAGAGGGCTCAGCCTAGAATTCCTACCTAGCCACACATTGACTAAGTTCAACCATCCTCTCCCCCGTAAATTATGTGGAACATTATGTAATTCCAAGCATTCCAACTATTGACAAGATTCCTATGCAATAAATCAGTTTAATTGGATCTTCACATGTGGATCTAGTCTTTTGTGGCTGGCAGTTTCTGAGAAAACAGATGTGACTGTGGCAAAATAAATGTACGCAGGGGTGGGCTTCAGATCCTTTAGGCAATGGGTTCGCTGCGCCGTTGCTGGGTGGGCATGGCCATGGTGGGTGTGGCCTAGTCAGCCACCTGCACCACAGTGGTGGGAGTATTTTTCACCCTCCCCAGGCTCCGGAGGCTTTCCTCTAGCCTTCAGGAGGGCGAAAACTGGTTCCCCTGGGCTCTAGAAACCTCCAGAGGCTGGAAACAAGCCCGTCCAACCTGGACCTTCTGGGAAGGTTGTTTTTTGCCCTCCCAGAGGCTCGGGGAAAGTCTCCACAGCCTGGGAAGGGTGAAAACAGCCTCTCATGGGCTCTGGAAGCCTTCTGGAGGTCGGAAACAGGCCCATTTCCAGATTTCTAGTACCAATGGTAGGCCCATTTTTTGCCCTCGCAGCCCCTCCACGCAGCCCCTGCACTTACCTGGAATGAGGAACGGGCCACATGGAGACTCCTGGGAGGGGAGGGGAGGATATGGCCAGCCAGGGGTGGCATTTGGGGATTCACTGAACTCCAGCGATCCTTGGCTAGAGATTCGCCCAAACCACGGAGGCCACCCCTGACTTTATGGTTCATCACCTAAATTTCCATCTTTAATGCTTACAAATATAATATAAATAAAAGTCATACGTTTAGCATGGTCTCGGCTTCACTTAGATTTACCATTACTGCCAACATATATAGTGCATATATATTTATTCTTCTCTCTTATTCATATTCAAAATGTACCTTGCAGAACAGATAGGATATCTTTAGGGTAATATGACAGGCAGGAGTGTGAGGATAGTAGAAGAAAACAAAGCACTAAAGGATTCCATTTTTTTCTTTCAAATCATATCTAGGATGAGATAACTAATGGATAAGCTATGGGTTTCCTGTGAAGAGATAATGCTCCTTGGGATTGAACAAGCATAGAAAACAGAAATATTAAATGTTTTTCTATTCCAGGCCAACATAGAATGTCTTTGAAAAGTTCATTTTCTGAGGAGACAGAAGAAAAATGCTTCCCAGAATCTTGCATGACAAAAGGGAGGTTAATCAAACATGTCATTTTTAATAACAAATGAACATATTTGTCAAAGGCCAGCCATCTGGGTTAGTCTGCATTGAGTTTAAAAGTTACAATAATGAACTTTAACATTAAGAGTGGTTAACCTAATCTTACGTAGCTTCTTCTCTGGTAATATTGTACTTTTAACCAGAGCATATAATACATTTGCTAGACCAATTCTAGAATACAGCTCATCTGTTTGGAAACCGCACTACTTATCAGACATTAATACAATTGAGAATGCCCAAAGATATTTCACGAGAAGAGTACTACACTCCTCTGTTCGCAACAGAATACCTTATGCCACCAGACTTGAAATTTTGGG
>JANHFT010004222.1:76875-89086 GCA_032467955.1 Pseudoxenodon macrops | reverse complement strand
ACATTTGGTGTATAAGACGCACCCAAGTTTTCACCCTCTTTTTGGGAGTAAAAAGGTGCGTCTTATACTCAGAAAAACACGGTACATAAGGACATCCTATTACTGGGTGGAAAAGTTGCCAATGAGAAATATCCTTGACTGTTTTATTTAGGTTAGCGACTCTTCAGAATTCCAGACTGGGTTCTTTTTTTCTTTTCTTTTCTGGAGATCCCAATTAACTTGGGACATTCTATATTCAGATTGTATGTTCTCCTTCTCACCTATTGTTCTTCAGCCACCAAATATTTCTATTACTCTGCCTTCAATGACGCTCAAGGAAGACGAAATGGAGAGAAAGAGAAAGACAGCTGATAACAAGTATTCTTTGAACCTATAACCTCCACCCATCACCTTTGCGGATAGAGAAAACAGCACACAGCTTGATAAGGAACTAGAGAATGAGAAGACAGCCGTGTGACTGGTCTCTGCTCTGTCTGCAGCAGTGAGAGCATGAAAGTGCACAGGGTATTGCATCACAAAGCATAGAGATCGTTTGATGGAAGAATGCATCATTTGTGATACACTTTACTGCCACTTTGGAGGAAAAATCAGGAGCCATGTCTGTCTTCTTCCCATGCTCAGGTCCTTTTAAAGGAGCACTATTGCAAGTGAAGGAAATGATAGCCATGACACATATTGCATTGCTGTTGAATTCTGTTACCTGCAAAGTTTGGGTTCTTTACATGATTCCATGCCAGTACTGATGCAATAAAGAGGATGACCTTGAGAAAGAGAAGGAACAAATACCAAGGCAACCAGCAGCTGAACATTGCTTAAGCCCAGACTGGGGGATATAAAAACATTTCAGACAGATTCCCAACCTCATCCCCAATCCTCTGGAATATAAAACAGGGAAGATGAGAAGCACAATCAGACTTGCAAGATACTAATAAAAATAATTTTAGGCAATTTTCTGGCCTATCTGGTAGAGTCTAACACATATTGCCTCAGTTTTCTATTTTAAAACAATACAAAACCCATGATCCAAGGATCTAAAAATACACTGTGTACCCCAAAAAAGTGTTATCTTCTTATTTTTCTTTTGATTTATCTGGCTCTAAGATTTATCAGGATTTAATACTAAAAGTAAGTGGTTGGGGCCCCCAAATGCATTCCAATGATTTTATGTACTTGACAAAGTTTTATTTTTCAGTGAAATATTTCCGAAGATCAAAGAGTTGACTGTGGAATTACATTTAATTCAAAATAATGCTTACAGGAAGAAACCCTAGGACCTCCAATGACGATTTTCCCTGCAGTTGCTTTTTATGTAAAGGAAGGTTTATGTACAATAGAGAAAAAACAATATATTGGTCTGCTTTTTCATCATCATTCATCATTCTAGCCGTTGTCTGTCCACTCCAGGATGAAAGCCTGTTCCACATGTTTCTAACCAATATGGTCTCGAGCTTTCTTTTGTCAATTGGGTCCACAATACCTGCTGATGTCATCGCTCCATCTCTCTTTTGGGGACGCTTTTTATCAAGTGGAATCCACTCTATGACTGCCTTAGTCCACCTGCCATCAGTTCTTCTTGCTATGTGATGAGACCATTTCCATTTCAATTCTTTTACTTTTTTGATGATATCGTGTAAATCTCTTCTTGCCTCCAGTTTGCCATTTCTGAAAAGGTACAGTCCTGTGTAACAAAAGAAAAGCAACAAAACAAAAAACAAATCTCATTTTAAGACAAAATAGGATGGACCGATCTCTGCCTAAAGTAATTTCAGTGTAGCTACATGAAGCTGTTTTAGAATCAGAGTCAACCGAACTATAATCGCTAACTGTCTTGACAACAAAACCTTAAGAGAAATACTTCTTTCAGCTGTAGTTCTTGATTTGACTGTGAAAACCTTCTGGCCTGGACTCTGTTTACTTTAAGACAGTGTTTCTCAACCTTGAAAATTTAAGGTGTGGACTTCCAGAATTCCCAAGCCAGCCCTGCCTTCCCTAGCCTGATGTCTTCTAAATATGTTGGATACATAGATAGCCACTATGAGAATAAGATCTAGAACAACTTAACATACTCAACTCGCTATGGCCAATTTGCCACAGCCAACTTGCCACAGCCATCTCGCCGCAGCTAACTTATCTAAATCAAACTGAGTTGGGAAAAGCTACTTTTGCCTTCCCTTTGAATAGAGATTGTAATTATGTCTGTCTGTCTTCTTTATACAAGGGTTATTTATTATATCAGTCTCCCATACCGAGAGTGGTCCTTAAAGTATTTAGACAAGGACAACTGGGAACTAAGGTTCAGCAAGACTTGGAGATCCTCAGAGATCTCCATTTTATAATACCATGCTGTAAAACAAGTTAGATTTACTCATCATTCTGCAAGTTTCTTGATGGCAACACCAATCTTGCTAATGAATGGTCCCAACTTTCCTCTTCCTCTTTCTTCCCATTCAGGTTCATTTGTCAGCATTTGCTGCTGGATAAGGTTCTCGTTGGATGGGTTGTTTGGTCCCCTTTTTAAACATTTGCCATTTTGCATTGTTTTCAGACTCTTTTACTGAGATTTTATTTTATTTTATGGATTTTTATAAAGGTACTTTCGAATGAAAATAAAATACAGTATTGGTTTCTGAGTAACAAAAATTACCTAAACATTTTTTGGGAGGAGGGTCTTAAGATTATTATAGCAACTGTAGTAAACAATAAAGAGTTTGTGCTGCCATGCTTTAAGCTTTGTTTTTGTTTTGTTTTTCATTTTATGGAAACAGACCTGCTCTCTCATAAATAAAAGGAGCTTGTCATCCAGAATTCTATTGTTCCCATGTGCTGAATCTGCTTAAGCATATGTCAGAAGGATGAGTTGCTAGCAAGGTTTGCTTTATTCCAAGGCCAACGAAATATAAAGTGAGTCATTCGTTCAGAAGATCCTTCTCTACAAGTTGGCATGATAAATGAAAGAGAAAATACATGTGTATCGCACTCTTTTAGATTCACCAGTGGTTGCTGTACTTACACAAGCATGCTGTTCCTGAACAAAAATAAAATATTTCTATCCTGCCAAATGATGCCAAAAAGAGATTCAAGGCAGCCAAGTACCACTGCTAACATATAATGTAAAAGCACACTGTAATAGAAATTTTAAAATAAAGCGTCATTTCAACTTTGGAAAGTAGAAATGGTGGTAATGAATCTGGCAGATTTCAAAAGCAGTCTGGAGACTGCCATTGAGAAGTCCTTTTTCTTACGTCCTCATCTGGAACACTATAGACAATGAAGCGTCATCTAGCAAGTCATCCAGTAAGCCTTCTCCAAATGAGCAATTCCAAAATTATTAAGATCTAAATGTCAAATTCTGCACTTTGATTGGAACCTGGGAAGAACTCTTACATCAGTTGTGTTGCCATAAGTTTGATATTTAAAAAAACAATGTCTCAGTCAAACACGTAGTTTTCTTGGCAAAAATAGGGAATGATTCTCCCTTACCTTCTATATATTTTTAACTTCAAAGTCTAGCCTAGAGATCTATTACTTTTTTGCATCCATTAATAACTATTCTTGAGAAAAGTCTAGAATGCAAATATTGGGCTTCTGTACTGCTGCATTTTGAACTGTCTTTGAAGTTCTTCAAAATGTTGTACTGGCTAAATATACAATGAACAACATTGCAGTGATTTATTTTGGATAAAATCATAGAGTTAAAGGAGCCAATTCAAATGCACTTTGAATGGTATCAAAGTGAGCTAAGAGATCCAACTGAATCAGGAGGGTTAGACATCCCCATCTTGGTTCCAGCATATTATATGGCAGGCTCAGAAAATCAATTACATTTTTATTCTATATCAAGCTCAGCTTTATACAAGTTGTGTGTATTTGCAGGTCCACTACATTCTCAGCAATGTTTACATAAGAGGACATTAGAGATGAGCCAATAATTATCCAAAATGGGGTCCAGCAATAGATCCAGAGGCTGTACCACTGCCTCTTTCCAGGCAGGCAACAGCACACCATCTCCCAAGGATGGATTAACCATTGTTGTAACTTAGTTTCCTTTTACCTTCCTAGAGATGTCTATCAACCAGGAAGGTCAAGGATACAAAGTTCATGTGGCATAGCTACTACATACCACAGTAAACCCTGTCTATGAAGGCAATAGTCAAGAAATATTATCTGTTCATCATCATTGGTAAGAACAAGATGAACCTGAACTCTTGCCAGCATTTGGTTGGATTCTATCTTCATCTTTTGGTAACATCATCCTATGTATCTTCTATGCCATTTATTTCACAAAATTGAATAAACCCAGTAATCAGAGAAAGGGTACTCAGTTGCAATCCCATCAAGAATTTCAGTTGCCTCCCCTTTCCAGATGTCAACCAAGACTTTAACAGAATTTCCCAACAAGGACACTGAATTTTTCAAAGTATCTTCAGGAAAACAAGTAGGAAACCCTACAAAAACCTGAGCAAACCAATTAAATAAGTCCATCCTAAAACTTAGAGACACTGGTTAGCTTTGGAACAATCAAAGAGTAATTTGTCCATAACAGCGGGCTTGTCCCCCACCCTAAGATGTCATCACATCCTTTCTGAGACAAATAACAGACCCAGCCTATGATTTCCCATATGGGAATGACTTTTAATAACCTTGGACAAGTACATTGTTGTCATGGTGGCTATGAACACATAAATTACCTCTAATCCTCCCCAAAAACAAACAAGTAGGGATCCTCCAGCACCACATATCCCCATTCAATTATTTTTTTTCTCAAGGCTAAACCTATTTAGCTCTTCTAGGTCCTTTCATAAATGTAGCCATTGATCATATTCACTGCCTTTCAGTGGACCTTTTCAAATTTCTCTGCATGCTTTGTAAAGTAGTGTCCCAAGAACTGGACAAAGTTATTGAAGTAGGATCTGACTAACTCAGAATAGGTTGAATCAATTATTTCTTTTGATTTGAGATGTTTGCTTCTTGGCTCCTATTCAATTTGCAATTAATTACTACTCCAGCTTCTTTTTAATGTATCCAAATAAGTATCCGCTATGCTATACTTCTGTCTTAAATGAAGAACTTTGCATCTGTTAAAATTTATTTTGTTACATTCTCCAATCTACCAATATCAATTTTAATTTTATTTGTGCCTTCAACAGTATTTATCATACCCAATTTTGTGTCCTCTGCACACTTAAGTTTTCCCTTTTTCTTTTTCATCCAATACATTAGTGAAAATATTGGAGAAGCCAGAATTGATATTGTTAATAACCTCTTTCAGTATGATTTTTGAAGCAACTATTATGCATTTAATTGTCAATTCTATCTAGCCCACACTTAACTAGCTTGCTAATCTATCATGGGAAATGTTTTCTATTATTTTCATGATTCACAATGTAATAATGCCTACAGCTTGTAGGAAATTACCAGCTGAAGAAAACTAAAAGATTCATTGGTAAGATTTATTATTGACAAATCCTTGCTGATTTCTGATAATTTTCAAAAGCCTTGCAAATTAGTCTTTATATAATTTGGTCTAGAATCTTCTTAGGTATTGATGTGAAACTGTATGATCTGTAATTTTCCAGATATTTCTATTTCCTTTTTTTTAAAGATTGGGCAACATTTAGTGTCTTCAAGGTATCTTCCACTTCACCAGTTCTTCTGGCCTTAATATTTAAATTATTTGAAACAGTTGCTTTTTGATCATGCTTCTATCAAACTTCAACCTTTCCCCTTCATCCTACTTTTCACAATCTTAAAGCATACTAATTTTTGCTGAAAAAAACTACAGCAAACTAGGAGTGGAATAGCTCTGCTTTTCCTTTGTTATCTCCTAACAGAGTTGTAGTAACCATAGCAAGAAATGTTTTCTCCTGAAAAGCTACATGAATGAACCAACTAAAGTGCAGAAGAAAACTTCTATTCACAGCTGCAAGTACATTATCCTGGAAGAAAGTCAGCACCTGGAACTGTCCCAGGTTATGAATTTCTGATTTCATGAAGTACATCCTACCTCAAAAATAAGGGCTAATCCAAAATTCAAGCCAGAATTTTTATCAGCATTTCCTCCTTTATTATTTTCTTTAGCCACATGCCAGTTAAAGTAAATATGTATGTATAAGGCAGTGCAGCACAAATTGAGGGGAGGAGGGGGTTGTCTCAACTCAGACCAATACAGGAGCTATAAGGCTCACAGGGACACAGTATTTAGTAAGAAACTTTTATAACAGATATTAGCATCAGCAACCCAGACTGTAAGACTCAAGCCAGATACATAATAGTTCTAATATCTTACATGCATAATTGCCTATGCACTATCATCATAATAGGCCTATCTGGTGTCAGTTGCTTCTGATCTTGTGTGATCTAGTCCTTACACAGCCCATGAGATATGTAATTCTACTAGAAGTAGACCATAATTGCCAATAGAAGTGTCACATGAAGAACCAAGAAAACTGAGGGATCATTACATGAGTTCCAGATTAAGAAATAAATAAAAGTCAGACTTCCTGTTTTTTTAAAAATGTTTGCCCAATCTCTAGAATGGAGAAAAGTGCATATTGTTTGGTTGACTTTTGTCTAGGAAGCAAACAATAAGAGGTTTTGTGGAAAGGTATACTAAAAGATAGCATCAAAATGAATGCATCTTGAAAATGTATGGATAATAATTTATGGTTAAAAATTATTCGCATGGTATTGACCCAAAGATGTTTTTGAAAAGGCAACTGGACTTTCTTGGGGTTTTTTCCCTTGAAAACATTTTGCTTCTCATCCAAGAACCTTCTTCAGTTCACTTCCTCAATTTTTCCTTTTTCAAAGAAAAAAGTCCAGTTGCCTTCTGAAAAGCACTTTTGGGACAACCATGACCTGAATATTTGAGAATCTCCATAGACACATAATATAGCGTTTGAAGCATATCACTATATATTGGTCATTTTATGTATGCATATTTTGAAGTCATGCCAAATGGGGGACAATCTCTATTTAGAGTCTATGATATATCAGAATTTATATTCTTTCATCATATCACTTGAGAGAGCTTTAGGAGGCTAGAATGTTTCTTCTTTTATCACTATCATTAATTTAAACTCAGTGGTTTAATAGAAGGTACTTCTTGATGCAATTTCAGAGGCCTGGAGGGTTTTGATCTCAGAGGTACTTTTCTCCAAATCATTAAGTGATTTGTATCTGATCATTGTTGAAAATCACCACAATGTCTGGATGAATTTAGTGGAATACATTTGGAAAACTAGTTTGGAAAACGTGGAAGGTCTTGGATCAATGACAGATCCTTACATTCAGATTTCAGATCACATTCGCTTGCTGAATGTATAGCATTGGTTTCAAAAGACTGTGTATAGTAGACAGACATGAAGAACTGAGTTGTCAATTGTTAAAATTGGCTTGGCTTTCTTAAATATAGGGAAGCTCACATTTTCCTGGCCCTACTGCAAAAGAAAAGCATGATTTTATTGTTTTGCAACAGTCACCTCTACCAGGCACTTGAGAAGTGTTAATAAAGCAAAAGAAGTCACTTAATTTCAGCATTTTGGGGTATCCTATGAAATGCTAAGCAAATGATAGAACTGAAAGAATGAAAACATATAGTCTATTGTTCAAAGGAACAAAGAAGAGGCTTACATATTGAGATATTATGGTGTGACTGTTCTCTCTTGTAACGATATCCTATGAAATAGAAAGCTAAGCCATCATTGTTAGCTTTGGCATGAGGCCAAGAGGACACCAAATTTTCAGAGATTGATGTTAATTGGTACAAGAATAAGTAATGTATTAAGGAACATTAAACCACATAGACATCAAATATCAGACCCACTGGCATAAACACTTATGTGAATATTGCACTGAATAATCAGTTTTATTTTCCTTTGAGAAGGCAGGGTACTAAAAAATAAGTAGTTAGTTTTACATATTCTTGAGTTTGGTGCCTTTCTATTTACCACATTTCTCATTCCCCTTTTTAAGAGTAAAGTTGCTATTCATTAAAATACCTACTCTCAACAGTTTCTTTTGATTTCTTGTACCTCCCTTTCTATGGATGTTGATTGCTTTTTTCACACAGCCAGCAAATTGGGGATTATGAAGGATCTAAAAAGTTTTTTTCTTTTATTGGAACATAAGAGAGAGAAAAAATCCAAACCACTCTGGAACAACTTGCATTATTTTGGTAATTGTTTTGAGGTTAGTTTTGTAAATAGGGAGTAGTTTTAATTAAATAATCCATAATTAATAATTTAGAAAAGTTTAAAAGATTTTTTTTCAATTATCTGAAATACTATCCTTTTAAAGAAACAGAAAATAAGAATAAAGTATAGATTTTATTCCAAAGAATGGAAGCAAAATAAGTGTGTGAAAACAGCTAAAAAAAACAGCTTCTTTGGACTCGTTCAACAGAATATGAATGGCTGTTGGCAAAGATAATTGATGGCACTTCCAGTTGTTATCAACTCCCAGTGACCACAGAAATAGATTTTTCTTTGTGACAATCTATTCTTCACCTATTCTTTCAGGTCACCCAGTGGTGCATTCATTGTCAGCTAACAGAGTCTATCCACCTTGCTGTTGGTAGTACTTTTCTTCTCTTTACCTCCATCTTTCCCAGCATTAGATCATTTTGCAGAGAGCTCAGTCTTTTCATAATGTGTCCAAAACAGGATAATTTGAGCTTCTTCATTTGTGCCTTGGGTTAGAACTTGGAGTTGGTCTGTTCTATAAAACTCTATTCCACTCTTCACTTTACATTTCCAAAGTAGTTTGCCAAACAATATTCGTTCATTATAATCCCACTGCTAAAATCAATTAACCAAATACAAAAATCAAGAGCCACAGTATAACAGAAGTTTCCTAGTGTTAGATGTTAGTACCAAAAAAGAAATGAATTAAATTGTAGCCTTCTTCCAGAATGAGAGACAACTAATTAAATGGCCTAATTTTAACTCCCAAGTTTTGAATCATATGAGTACTGACATGGAAAATAATACCTTTGATCAGTATGTCTGAAGCATTATGTAGATCCAGGATAAAATAAGAAAGGCACAGATTCTTCACTGGAACTTCACTAGAACTCTGTGAAAGGCTAAGCACAGGCCCAGATATTAGATCAATTGAAAAGCTGGATGAAGAACGTATCTCACAAAATGGTTGTTGTAGGGGAAAATTGGAGAAGGAAGCATTGTGTAAGTCACCTTGAGCTCCTGCAGAAAATGCAGTAGATTAATCTAGATAATTAATAAATTCATGAATCTGGGAATCAGTGGTGAAATACAAATTTTTTTACTACCGGTTTTGTGGGCATGGCTTGGTGGGTGTGGTGTGGCTTGGTGGGCATAGCTTGGTGGGCATGACAGGGAAAGGATACTGCAAAATCACCATTCCCATCCCACTCCAGGGTAAGGATACTGCCAAACCCCCATTCCCTCCACATTCCTGGGGGAAGGATATTGCAAAACTTCCATTCCCTCAGGGGCCAGCCAGTGGGTATATGCCAGTTCTGTGAATTAGTCAAAATTTCCGCTACTAGTTCGCCGAACTACTCAAAATTTGTACTCCAGAACCTGTCAGAACCTGCTGGATTTCATCCCTGCTTGGAACATGTAGGAATTATTAGTAAAAACATTGTATAAAATACGGGACCTATAGTCAGTAGACAAAAGCCGAATCTCAAAGACTGCTTTTATTCTAAAACAACGTTTTCAATCTAGTGTTCAATTACCATGCTGGCTGAGAATTTGGGGAATTATATTCTAACATGCCTGGACATGCCAGCCTAAAAAGGCTGCTCTATAAAGTATAGTGGCTAGTCACACAGCTATGGAAATACAGCTGAGAGAAGGCTGTGGGGAGCTTTTAGAATAAATTGGTGGTTTGCAAGTGCAAATTTTTCCCTGTTACCTAAATTTAATGTTGGGAAACCAGAAAAGAGCAAATAATGGCCTTGATACTTAAATAAAATTAAATGCTGCATAAATAAATCCTCACCACTATCCCAAGATTTCTGGATCAACTTGTCATTACTGACCTCAACTGCAAAAAGGGGCAATTTTATGGGAGAAAGGAGAACTCCAGAAAGGAAGCTGGAGGTTAACATTGATACCAAAATAATTGAAGCAAGTAATCAGTTCAGAAATAAATGGAGAGGGGAGGGGAGGAGACTCAACCAAAGAACAATGTTAGAAGGCAGCATGTAGTTTCCTAACAACAATCCATTCATTCTTCAAAATTGACAGGCATCCTTCTTGAAGCAGCCCATGTGGAAACTGAGCCAAAGAGTCTTTTATTTTGTTCAGCATTGTGAATGTTGATCCTTTCAGTTGCAGATGCAAGAAGTTGGCTACACAACAGATCCTTCAACTTCTTTGCCTGGTGACTGTAAGACAAGTAGGATCTAATGGTCCTTCTCCCTCAACAACCTTTCTCCCTCCGATCAGCCTAAACTGCAGCACAACTTCACAAAAGCAAAGTAAAGCACTTCACTTTTTTGCTTAGGACAACAAAGTTCCTGATAATAAAACAATCCTCTTTATTTTCCAAGACCTGACACTGCAGAGCCACAATGAAATAAAGAAATCGACTAGATCTGTTTTTGGAAAGCAACATTTAGGGGAAAATAAATATTGTTTTAATTCGCAATCAATTTTTTGCATTCATAATCCCATTAAATGGAGAAGGAAAATGCACCACATTGGTTACTGGAGCATGACTTGCCTGGGCCCATTGGAATGTATGGTGAGAAATTGATGTGTGTCTAAAGGGCATTTTGCCACTTACTTGGAACTTCCTCTATGCAACTGTCTCACAGCTTGATTGCTGGTGAGTAATGCAGCTATCATAACGTTGTGCCAATAAAACCCCTATTTCAGACCACATTCTTTTACTTATGCCACATACAGGAAAAGCTGCAGAATAAACTATTTTCCAAGTGGTTTTTCAGTACTTAAGATCATTTTATTAAATCTATTTTTATGTGTCCCTGATTTTTTCCCCCAAGCTTCTCGTCTTTTTTTACCATATGTGAGGCTCAGAAAGAAAATCTCAGAGCTGACTTCAAACAAATTTCTTACCGTTAAAAAATGTAAAAACTTTATAGGTATGACATTCCATTTAATTGACTCTTCCAAATCTTGAAGGAAATGGTGCATATAAGAGTGGAAATATAGAGAACTTTCTATTCAACATTGTAAGACTCTTTATTTCTTGTACCAGTAGGTGTAAGAGAGAAACTTTCGACTTCTGAAGATGAGATATAAATCAGTTCAAGCTTTCAAAATCTCTTCATGTTTATTTTGGTATGGATAAAATGGCAAACACCAAGTAACTCAGAGTGATATAAATACAGTGCATTCAATTTAATATTTTCCTTAAATATTTCAGAATCTTGGCTCAGATGAGTTGGGATTCTATCAACCACATATTTCTTCTATCTGCCTAGTATTTCAAAACGAAGGAGGATATGACCTAGAACTGTTTGTTCTGCTTTAATTCACCCTATTCATCAAGAACTGAAGATGAATTAATATGCAATAAAAAGGGGGGGCATGTGAATTCTATGAAGCATCTAGCATGATACCATATTTTAAAACATGATGTTAAAAGAATGTCAGGCCTGCAGCCATAGTCTCTTTTGGATCTTTGGCCTGTCATACTTGATATTATTCTACTATGCATTTTCTATTGTGGGAAAATGAAAGGGGGGATTGTACGGAGCTGGGGATATGTACCCATAACAAAATTCTTTCTAGAAAGCCAAGATCATCTTTTGTTTCTGCACCTGACCAGAACTGGATGGGCGAAGCTGCCAGCATGGCAGTGAATGATTGGACCATGTGATGGACTTGTGGGTGCGGGGACAAGATCTTGAACTTTCAGCTGGGTGGTGGAAACCTGGGAAGCTTCAGATTCGGGTTTCCACAAATGTGCCAACAAGGCTCTCTTAATAAATTAGAACTTTGAGGAATGCTTTGCCTTGGAGTCTGATTTAGTTCTGGATGCTATTTGGAATGCTGACAAAGAGACCTCTTATTCATTGCTAATCTTTGAAAATAGCCACCTGCAACACACTTATTTTGCTTAAACCCAAACATAATACCAAATGAGAAAAGTTTCAAACTGATCTCTTCAATGGTCTTAGCCAGGGCTTTTTTTCTCAGAGAAAAGGTGCCGGAACGCGGTTCCGCCGCGTTCCGGCTAAAAAAAAGACCTGGTA
>JANHFT010004222.1:53345-74388 GCA_032467955.1 Pseudoxenodon macrops | reverse complement strand
AGTAGGAAGGATCTGGGAATTGGTAGAAGGGAATATTGGTAGCTCGCTCGGGGTTGAACCGTGGAGTACTACTGACAATACTGCTGCCCTACAAAGTGACCTAGAGTATGTGTCTGAATGGTCGAAAAATGGGCAACTTCAAATCTCAACCAACAAATGCTCTGTCATATACATTGGCAACAAAAACCAGAACACCATATGCAGACTGGGAGGATATGACTTTGTAGATGACCCTCACTCTGTCACAGACCTAGGAGTACTTATTTCAAAAGATCTAAGTCCTAGAGTTCATTGTAACAGTATTGCCAAAAAGGCATTAAGAGTTGTTAACCTAACTTTGCAGAGCTTCTTTTCCGGTAACTTTGTACTGCAAACCAGGGCATATAAAACCTTTGCCAGACCAATTCTCAAATGCAGCTTGTCTGCCTAGAATCCACACTGTATATCGGACATTAATACAATTGAACGAGTCCAGAGGTAGTTCATGTGAAGTGTACTCCAGTCCTTTTTTTGCAATAGAATACCTTATGCCACCAGGTTTGAAATTTTGGATCTAGACAACCTAGAACTACGCCGCCTATGGTCTGACCTAACACAAAATTGTCTGCTACAATATCCTACCTGTCAATGACTACTTCAGCTTCAACTGCAATAATACACGGGCAAAAAATAGATATAAACTCATAGTAAACCTCTCCAAACTTGATTGCAGAAAATATGACTTCAGCAACAGATTGGTCAATGCCTGGAATGGACTACCTGATTCAGTTGTTACATCCTTAAACCCCCAAAACTTTAACCTTAAACTGTCTACCATGGATCTCACCCCATTCCTAAGAGATCTGTAAGGGGGCATGCATAAGCGCACCAGTGTGCCTAGCGTCCCTGTCTTACTGTTCCCATTTATTCATACTCATTTCTTATGATTATACTTACACCTGTTTATACTTATATGTTTATATGTTATATTTATACTTATACTTATTTTCTCATACATGCTTGACAAAATAAATACATAAATAAATATAAGGTGTATAAAATCTCTTAAATTTTTGTTTTATTCATTACTGCTACTGACAGGGAAGAGAGACAAAGTATAAGGATCAGGAATGGAAGCAAAAACAAAATATCACAATAGTTTTCGGCTGACAGACAATGTGTACCGATCTCTATCCCTCCCTCCTTCCTCTCCACTGCTATCATCACCCAGTGTTCTAATTCCATATTTGAGATGAAACAGGTCCTGAGTGGTCTGTTCTGACTCTCTTCTCTGCCCTGTAAATCTGTAGTGTTGGCAGAGAACTAACATTTGGTCCAAATGAGTCCTTTATGGCCAGGAGATAAGCAGTGGTGACTCAGTCGAGGCTTAAGTGACATATAGTTGCTTCTGCAGCAAAAAGAGTTTCCCATTTGCAAACAAACCTCACAAACAGAGCAAGAAAAAAACTATATTATGGGAAACTTCCACAAACCTAGTGAATTGACTCATTTCCCTAGTGAATTAAAGGACTCAGTCTATCATCTGAAAGAAAGAAACCTGAATCAGCGCACACAATATGTGTCTGCCTTCCTCTGGAATATCTACATATAGTTCTGGAAACTGGGTAGATGAGTGTACAAATATGATTCCATTAATTCCATTAGTTCAGCTATCGTATAAAATAATAACATTTGTGCTCTACTCAGAAAACAACCATCACAGGAACATCCACAACATGAATAAATTTTCAAAAAAACACACCAATATAGCAGCTGTAACTGTGCAATAAAAGACCTCCTCCCTTTTTTGTAAATGAGGCCTATAAAGGAGTCAGGACTTTGTACAAAGGGGTGTGGCTTCATTTGTGCAGTCATGGCTGCCATCTTGACTTTCTGGATGCTCTCTCCACAGACACCTCTGAACCATGACTACCTCATTCAATAAATACTGTAGAGAGATCTCATCTTCATAGGAGCTTTAATATGATGGATAGAATATCCTCACTTCTAGGAAGGTTTACATAGTGATATCTTCTGATAAGTAAAATTTGTCAAATGTATCATTTTGTATGCACAGATTAAAAACAACAACAATCTTTTCATTCTGTTTGTACCAAAACCTTTTTAGAATGCCATAGAACCTAACATTGTGGCAGCCAGACTATGCACCACCTCCTATTTTATGACCTTAAACAACAGAGGTAGTCTGTTGGTAATGGTATCCATACGATACCATTCCTATACTCAGGAAATGTATCTCAATAAGAATATATCTGTTGTTGGCAAAAAATATTTCTACTCAGAGTATTCTCTCTACACATTTCCAACTTTGGCTATCTGCAAAGTTGTACAGACTGTCTTCCTAAAATATAATGAGCCAAAAAAAGCAGTTCTGCTTATTCTGGATATATATAATACATTGTGACTCAAATGTCAGCAAGATTAGTTCTTTGGGTATAGTTAAATAGTATTTTTCCATACTGTTAGAGTCCAAACAAACTCTGAAAGAGTACTAAAGTATTCCAATGGTATTACTAATAATGGGCCAACTCCAAAGGTTTTAGAATAAATTTGAGTTTAATTTGGATAAATATCTCAAGATTAAAGTCCTTACTTAAAGCTTATTAAAATAAGTTAGAACTCACCAATCAGCACATATCTCACAACCCAAAATCTGTCTTGTAGGGCATCCAATACTTCTCATTATTATTTTGTTATTGTCTCGGTATTTTGGCCTTTCTATGTTCATGTCTCACCCTTTTGGCACTTCTGCTCCTGTCTAGGTATTTTGAGTTCCCTTGACTTCTAACCCAGCTGGAAATGCAAAACGTTCAAAGGCATGCTGAAAAACACCTAAAAATATTTACCGGTACTTGAATGGCTTCTTCAGAGCTTAACACCAAAATACCAAGTTGGCAATTTTAACGTAAGGAGATATAATTGTCCCCATTTTGGGGGTGCTTGGTTTCAGTCATTTCAAGCCACTTTCCTCAGATAAGTTGGGAAGCGTAAGAGAATTTTGATCATGGAGAACATCAGGACAGGTTTAGTTGTAAATTCAATTACTTACAGGGGGGACAGCAAAAAAAATAGGTCAGCCATTCCTCTGTCATTTTGTTTGTTTGTTTCTTGGGTCTAATTATTAGATTGGACTTGCCTTGCCAGGAATTGGGTTTCTTTTCTTCAGTTGGCTAAAATGCAGCCATAATTTCACATTCAGCCTATCCGATGAGTTTCTAAGGAAATCTAAACCATGTCTCTCTGATTCATTGTGGGGAGGAATGACATGTGTGTTATCTCAGAGTGAGACAGGAATGAACCCTTTCCGAAAGAACTTCAGATGATACTTAAAGAAAATACTCCTTATCAAGATTTCAAATTGTTCCCTATTTGCTTTCCCCACTGTTCAAATATGAACCCCAGGAAGAAAGCCCACACCTCTTAACTTAAAACTTCTCTGTCAGGCTGACGTATTGCTTCTTCAGTCCCTCTTTGCAGGAGGTTCTCTGATTGCCATCACTTGTCACTTCCCTACTTCAGGACATAGGCAGAAATGTTTTCTTTTGCAGAATTGATGTATCAGATAACAATGATTCTTCCATAATGTTTGTCTGGGTTTCTAGTTTTTATGACACATCAGCTTCGGCAAGACTATTGCCCTTCTGGCTGTTGCTCACCTCAAGCTTACTCAGCTTTGAATCACCAATATTCAAAAGAAGTCATGATTCAAATGAAAACCCTGAGCAAGCAAACTGGTTTGGCTTTCAAATGCACGGAAACTTCATTTTGAAGCCAAAGGTGATTGTTCTACTCTGGACATAATTTTACTTGGATCATGGTATATACTTAATCTGGTTTGATTTTAGTTGACTTTCATTCAGACACATCACTAGAAAGGAGGATTAAGTTTCTCATTCTTGCTGCTGTGCACCAAAGTAGATGATTAATCACAATCATTAATAGCAAAAAAGTATTTGTCTGGACACCAGTCTTAACACCAAAGTAATATCAAATTAATTGCCCAAGTTAATTACTGGCAAAGCATCTACAGTTTTTCATATGCTTTTTCCGGGAAAACCACTGGGAGCACATTTAAACATAAAGTCCCTTTTGATTCAAGCTTGATTCCTGGTAATTTATATGAGTATATTCATGCAATTTCTTTAGCATGATACTTTTATAATGAAATCAAAGTTCACCGTCTTGGAGCTCTTTCTCCCACCTTCGTGATGCAACAGGCTGGAAACCAGAACTTCTAAAGTGGGAAGAACAGTTTTCACTTGTATCTTGTTTGGCTTGCAAATGAGTCTGTTTGTTGTGAGGTCCTGAGAAAGAGCCCTGGTGGTTTTGTGGCAGGTGGTGGCTTTTCCGCTGTAGAAACTGTATGGAGAGCAGACAGTGATCAGCGAAGTTCCAGGATGCCCTTTTTTTTTTGGGCTCAGCTGATGAGCAGGGCCTGATTAGGTCCTGAAGATGCAGTGGCTCAGCTGAGGGAAAGGCTGAAGAACAGCAGCTTGGGTTTTGCTATCCATATTGTGATTAATTGCTTGGGACAAAGCAAAAGATGGTTGGGCTTGCATTTCTCTTCTGCTCCCCCAAATGCACTTTTAAGTTAGACTACTTTTTCCTTTTATGAAAAGCAGGAATCAAAGCAGTTCAATTAAAGCAGAATTAAAGTTCCATTTTTTTCCCCACTTGTCCATCACATTCTTGCCCTCATTTCCAACCAGTGGGCTAACCATTTCCATTCTCACTTTTCTCTTTTTCTGAATTCAACCAAAGAATCGTGTTTTTCTTTTATTTCTGACGTTTGTCATAGCAAACCTTAGGTCCTGCTGAGCTTCTTTGCCTTTCTGACCCCATCCTTGCAGATTCAGATTGTTTCCTGATATTCTGCTTTTGTTTTAGGGCCCTCTTTCCATTTTTTAAAAAAACTTAGCTTTTTTTGTTTGATTGTTTGTTTACCAGAAAGCTCTTGGAGCAACTACATTGGACTCATTTTTCCTCTTTGGTATTGTTTATGTTTGGACTTTAATTAACTTGTTTTTCCAGACTTTCTCAGTTTTCCTGAACTGTTTTTTCCTTCAGGATTTCCATCCATGGAATCCTTCTTACATTTACTTTTAGTTTGTTGAAGTCAGTTCTCTTGATATCTGAAACACTGTTGTGACTACCTTCAGTTGATAAACTCTAGGATTATATGGCCCTTCTCTCTCAAGGTCCCTGTCACTTCCACTTTTTCAACTACTTCTTCTGTAAATAAGTGTGTTAAGTCCAAGATAGCTGACCCCCTAGTAATTTTCTCCACCAATGTAATTATTTGCATTTATATCAAAAACCTGTTTGAATCTCCCATCTGCAACAGAGGTTTTTATTATTGGGTACTTGAAATCCCAATTATCATATTGTGTATTGCTTGGATAACTTGGCCATCTGGTTTGCAGATGGCCAAGTTATTCTTTTATTTTTTTATGCTTAGTGGTTGGCCTATAGTACACATCCACAATGTTGTCATTGCAGTTTCTTTTTCTCTTAATAAACATTGACCATTTTCTGGACCAGTGTTGAGGATTAGGAGAGCTGTTCTTTTACAGTGGTTCTCCTCTTTTGTCCATAGGTGGTTCATAGTTTGTGGGGGGAGAGAGAGATTTAATTCTAACTTGCATTTGTTAAGTCTGAAGGCTCAGGTTTCTTGCCACTCCATTTTAATGACTTCATGAAATCATTGGATGAGGTCATTCAATGGTACAGGATGTGGTATTATCAGCATACTGATGATACGCAATTTTGCATCTTTTGCCTGGCCAGTTGAGTGATGCCATTCAGGTGATAGCCTGAATGAAAAGAAACCAGCTCCAACTCAACCCTGGATAGATGACACCTGGTGAAATATCTTCTTTTACACTCAGTGGTGTAGTACTCCCTTACACAGAGATGATATGCAGTTTGGGTATCCTCCTGGATTTACAGATCCAGTTCAAGGGGCAGATGGCAGCCATAGCTAGAGGGCTTTTGCACAAATTAATCTTGTATGCTAAGTGCACCAATTTCTGGACCAGGAGGCTTTGCCAACAATCACTCATATCCTGGTAACTACTCAGTGGGAGAACTACAACAGATTTTTTGTAGCTGTTCTGTGAAATATTCTCCGTCCTGAGATCCCCAACCCTTGTAAACCGCTTGGAAAACTTTGAAGAGCTGGTTCTTTCACTAAATGTTTGGGTAAGTTGGAGCCCGGTAATGGTGATGGTAAGAGCTGGGGCGTGTTGTTTTCATTTAATTTTAAAATTTTTACTACTGTTTTTGTGGCACTTCCTCCTCCCCAAATTATTGTATATAAGATGGTTGGCCATGTAAGTCTTTTTAAGACCTAAACTAGGTTTCAAATTCATTTTGGAAGAATGACCTACCTAACCTTATGTCTGATCTCAAGCTGTCACTTTTGTTATTTAGATTTAGTTTAGGTCTCAAGGAGAAGTGAAGTCCAAATTAAAGATGACACCCCATTCTCCCCACCCCACCAAATGCTGGAGAAAAGATACTCACAAAATCTTTGACTTTATAATATTGCCTTAAAATGTTAACTTGCCAGTGTCATGTCTTCAGTGGAGACATCTTTGCTTGAGAATGAAATAGATGTTGACTCATATGTTCTAGTGGACCAGCTTGCTTTAAGTAGCTCCAAACGGAAAAATAAGATATAGAACCCTTGGAAATTGCAAATCCAGAGACAAATTTCAATCTAATAAGGAGAATGTAAGCATAATACAACATAACCTCAAGCATGCACATTGAGGAAGGGTCAAAGTCATATAGCTGATAGTTGTAGAACTGATTGCCTGCAGGGAATACTTCCTTAAGCTTAATCAAACTACTCCAAAATAAGGAGTGAATAGTTCTTTTTTCATCAGATATCCTCTGATGTCTATCAGTTTTCAGTGGAGCTCTGAAGGCGGAAATTTTCAACCTTTTTGAATCTAAATAGAAGGTAGATAGAGAACACATTAGGAAATTATTAGAAAAGAAATTGATTTGCTTCTTATTGTAGCCTAGGATTAAAGAGGGAATTTCACTGGCTTTGTAGCTATGTAAAATAATATACATTAGATGATGACAGGGAAAACAGAATCACTGCCAAAACTAAAAGGAGCTTGGCAGAAGAGCAAAGGCCCACAACACAGTCTATCATTATTTACTGTACAAACTTTTTCATAGAGCACACAAGGGGGAGAAAACAAAAAAGAGGAGAGGAGAAATGGGCACAGCAGATTCCTGCTAAAAGATGAAAAAGCTTCATTCCAGGGCAAATGTTCTTTAGACAAGAATATAGGATCCTAAGTGACCTTTTCACCCTCATGAAAAGCTGGCACCTGCTCCTTCCAATGGACTGTATCCCAGGAGGACTTTTTGATGTTGATAACTGCAAAGAAGACTATAAAGTACATATTTTTTAATGGATAAGCATATGGTACAAAAGATTTCTCATTTTAAAAAATGTTGGTTTCTCCAGAACCAGAGCTTGCTACATCTGATCTTTTGATAGGTGGGGGTGGGATTAAAAAGCTTTAATCCTGGAGACCAAAATATATCATAGCAGATAGCCAAGTGTACCCAATACACTGTACTTCCCTTGTATGATACACAGAATTATGGTTATATCTCAATATGCAGAAAAGAATAAAGCTTTTGAAATCTCATTGAAATCTAGTGCAAAATTTAGCAATCCATAAACAAGCTTCTGGTCTCTCTGGATTCAGACTCACTCATATTCATTTGTGTACTGTCCCTGATATGAAGGGAAAAAATCAAGCAGAAGAAGCATTTCTATTTGATGTTTAACATCAGAGTAGGTTTGCATCATTTTATGGTTACTATATTATTAATCCTGCTTTTACTTTTCAGATTAGTGAAACTGATATCATTCATGGCCGTATGGGGAACTGTTACTTCCTTTAACCTTCCTTGTTGAAGTAATCTTTCATATTCCCATACCTTGTGACATTCTGTTCCACATACTGCAGTACATCTAGACTCTATTAGCAACTAGTGTCTCCCAAGCCTGTTGTTGTTGTTTATCATACTTAGAAACCACCTATCTCCTTCATAGGTGACTGAGCAATGTACAGGTTATTTATCTGACCACAATAGGAGCTCAAATCATAGGAAAGAACAGTGTAAAATTAAGATCATAGGACTAAAGTAAACATATCATGATTAAATCACACAAACGAGCAACAGCAACATATCACACACAAAAAGGCAAACTAAGACATACATATCACTTTAAGAGCATGAGTACA
This sequence comes from Pseudoxenodon macrops, assembly GCA_032467955.1. Lineage (NCBI taxonomy): Eukaryota > Metazoa > Chordata > Lepidosauria > Squamata > Pseudoxenodontidae > Pseudoxenodon > Pseudoxenodon macrops. The sequence goes on along the minus strand of JANHFT010004222.1, from coordinate 66,109 downwards.
AGACTGGGATTTTATAGCATGAAAGAATAATTCACTGTGCAGAAAAGTCAGATGCGTAGAGATGAATTTTTTAAAAAGTAGGAAAAAGAAAATAAATTGTGAGAAAAAATGAATTAAAAAGTTCAAATGCAAAATATGATAGTACTGCTATAGAACAATGGTTCCATGCCCAAAGAATGGAGGAGACCAGGAGGTTAGTAATGATCATTGGATATGCCCTGCGTGAGTATTAGCATAGTTACAGTGTTTATAAATATGTATACTATAATCTTGTCTTACTGGTTTAATATATAATTTTGTCTAACGTGATTAAAGTTTACAATATTTGGACATACAAGGATACATTGGCCTTTCAAACACTAACCAGTCACTTCTTCATTGTAGAATGTGTACATTCTGACATGTGTACTGACAGTTTTCCTTGTATGTAGGTGACCTATCTATTTAGAGACAGTGAAGTAGTTCCTTTATTTGTCCCCGCAATACTGTGTTTTTAAAAATAAGAGTCATAGAGGTTACACAAAACTCACTCCAGGATCATTCTAACACGGCCAGGCCACTGTATTAAAAGATAAATATTATTTTTTTGTTTATAAAAATCAGTGTGTCAAAGCATCTTCTTTCCCTTATTTTTGCACATATACTTGCAAAGAAAAGTATTATTAATAGACAAAAAAGAATGTACCTGCTGGATAGTAATCCAGATAATCTGGCTACCAAACACTGATTCCATCAATTGCTATTTCGATTATACTGGCATAAAACATTCCAGAATCAAGACAACTTGTCACACTCACACCTTCTTTTGGCATGGATCAGGCACTGTGCATTCACTTGTGCATAAAGCTTGCTTGGTTTTATAGCGTTGTTTTTCTCTTTATGGTTATGTTTACTTTTGTAAGCACTGCTGCAACCTTTAGAGTTTAAGATGCATCCAGCATCCACACTGGTGAATCTCTCCTTCTTGGACTTAATGACAAAGACAAAAAAGAAAATCCGTGTTCTAAATAAAGGAAGAGAGATGCATTTTTTTTAATTTAAAAAAAATCAGCAACTCGTTCAGGACATCTTCATGGATAATCAATGTATATAGAGATATCTGGGGTCTAATCAGTCTTATGCAAATTGATCAGGATCTTATTTGCATATGAGATGGAGTGGTCTCACATATAAAGTATTTTTTTCAGTACTAGCAGAATTCACACTAGGATGAGCAGTGGTTAAGGCAAGAAACCTGGCTTGTGAACATATGGATTCAAGTCTGGTCTTAGCCATTATATTTCACTGGCTGATTTGTGGGCTATTTTCGCTATTCACAATCCAACTTTCCACAGGATTGTTGTTCTAGAAGTAGAATTAAGGAGGATCAAATTCCCCTGCAAGCTGCTTCAACCCCTGGAGAAAAGGACTGAGATGATTCTAATTAATTAAAGCTGGGGGGGGACAGTTTTTAAACTCCCCATTAGTGGTTGGAAGTTTATCCAAAGGGTTTTTCAAAATGACTTACTGTCTGTTGTATATGAAAGTGATTTGCTCAAATTGCTGGAAATAATATATATTGCTTCAGGGTTTTAGTTTTATGTTTCTCGCCTATCTCTACACCTACATATACTGTAATTTTTAGTAAAACTAACTGTAACTCTTGACATAATGGGTCTGCAAGGCGGGAGGGTTTAGCTTACTTTTAGAGCCAAAAAGGGATTGATCTGATGATCTACACAGTACTTGGATTGTTCAGAGAAAATTGATTCATGGTTTTTTAGAAAGGCCTAACTATTTCTGTTCTCCTGGGTAATTGTTCGCCTGAGAAATGTTAAAAGCTTCATTACCAGACTTGAGAACATTCTTTCATTTTAGTGAACCAATATTAAATCCAGTAGCCCCTCCTGCTGCAATAGTTAGATAGTTGTCTTCTGATTAATACACGCCAGATTTCTTGACATCTTCTGCAGTGGTGGCCTGCCTCTCTCTCTCTCTCTCTCTCTCTCTCTCTAAGCAGTCAAGAGAGAGAGAAAGAATATTTTCTATGGAGAAAATATACTTTATACCATTCCTCATAACCCTCCACAGTTTAAACAGTACCATCCATTCAAAAGAAGTACGTGTCAGAATTTTGAACAGAAACTGCACATTTAGCAGAAATACTTAATTTTAAGGGGGGAAATAAAGGAATCTTGAACAGGATCTCTCCCTTTCCCAAACTCTTGCCTTATGCCCCATTAGCAGTAGGCCAAAGTGATAGAAAAGGCTGGGATTCTCAGCACATAAACCTTGTAATTTTGTTTTATTAATTCTGTTACTCATTTTATTACATTTATAAGCTATCCATCTCTGTTACAGCTTTGGATAGATACAATAGGCAGGAAGGCAGGAAATTGTTCTTGAAGGGTGAGCCAAATAATTCCTTCTGAACCATGTTCCCTGATGTCATCTAGTCTGGAGAAATTTTGAACAGTCAATAAAGTTCTTGGGTCAGCTTCAGTTCCCCATCCCTGCTCTAAGGTTGTGTTTCATGTTGCTTAAATGGGTAGAGTTCATGGGTTGGGATGGCATGGCATGGCATGGCATTACTGCACTCTTCTAGAAAATGTTCACAACACATTTGTGAATCTGTTTGTCAATCTGTATGATGCAGAAGAAAGATTACAATCAAACCTACTTAAATTATTTTAGCTCTCTTCATAGTTTACTTGCCTTGATTAGTTCAACCACATGATCCTAGGAGCAGAGGATCTACAGTGGGATCAGCCTTAGCCAGATTAAAATGGTATTCTTCTCAACTAAGGATACAATTATAAATTAAAATCTCTAGCAGACGTTACCAAGCTATATCCTGGGTGTGCCTGCAAAACATACAATAAATGTTAGAATTGTGCTACACCAAAATAAAACAAATTAAATTTACATGTTTTCTACCTTAATGAAGTGGGGAGGCTGAAGGAAGAAGTATTGGCATCAATTTTTTTCCCCCAAGCACTGAAGAATGGATGAGTACTGCCACCTTTTGGCTACAGATTGCAATTAGGGGATTGGCATGGTTTTGTGTTTGCTTTGTAATTCAAATCAGAAATAATAGTGTGAGTTGTCTTGCAGTGGTTTTACAAGACAAACTTGTAACAGAAGCTCGGTTTCTTTCTTCATGTTTACAAAGTCAAACAAATAAAATAATAATAAATGCAATGTGTAGATTACTTGAAGATTAGACCATTTGCAAATGAATTGTAGCTTGCTTGCTCCATGAAACTTGTGTCTCAAGGCAGAATTAATATATCCAAGAAAAGAATAAGAAAGAAATATTCCCCACCTCCCTTTGTAAAACAGTGGTGAAGCAGTTTGTAATGATGGAAAGTAGAGCCTAACTGATGGTGAACTTGAGGAAAATAAATTGTCTTAAATCACTGCTTTCCAATCTATGTAAATTACCCAAAATTGGGTAAAAGTTGTTTGCATAATGACAATTACCATTACCCAATCACATCAGAGACATTTAAATAAGGACTTTCTGATAATGTTTTGGGTAATGAAGAAAAAGGTTTGCAAAGTGTTGCCTTAAGTAGTTTTGAAAGTTAGTGATGAACTAACAAGATTCTGTTAGACGCTTCCTTGTACACATCTGTGAAATCTCTTTGAGAATACTATAATCTGTGAGTTTTCACCTAAAGATTGGAGCAGAATTGATTACCGAAGATAATATTTGTAGCCCATGATTGAATTGTGTAGATCTTGGTCCTCTCTGAGCTTGATTGTTTGAACATTGTTACATTATCAGACTAGATAACATCTTCAATGCTAGATCACAAAGGACTCCAGAATTGACTACATTGTCAAATAGCACCTTAGAAGTTATTCAGCTTATTTTATTTGAATCCATTTTCTGATTGGAACATTGACCTTATTTTTGGTTTTAAAATGGTAAACTTGCCACCAATATCCTAGACAGCAAATTGAGTTATCATAAGTTCATAGGGCACAAGTCCAGTATTAGATATACCAGATAATGTTGTTGAAAAAGATGAATATTATGATGATAACTGAACAAGCAACAAGTGGATATGCTATATCTATTAAGATGAATTTCTTCAGGGTACAGTAATTGCTACTGAAAATAAATATCAGGCAATTATTCAGTATCAAAGCCAATTCCATTGCTACCTTCAGGAGCAGCATTTCTCAGAGAAAAGCTCTGTGAAAAAACTTTCTGAGAAATATAAGACTCCATTTGAGGAGACAATGTCCATATTCCAAATCAATACTAAACTATGGTGAAGCGTGCGCGCGTGCTCACATGCAGCAATCAAACAATCCAAGATGTCAACGCCCACGGAGACACCGACGGGATTGGCTCTATGACATGATCACCAAGTTACTACCGGTTCTATAGAACCGGATAGAACCAGTAGGAACCCACCTCTGCTGTGGTGTCTCTTTTATTTTGCCTTCTTCGAAATATATTAAACAAGCCATGGTATATAAGTGGCCTAAGATCCACTTCAAGACATCATCACTTCATGGCCCAATCTGCATACATTCCACATTCCTTGCCACTTTCTGAAAGATCCATGACTCTGATTCCATCTGTCACTGTGTCATTTACTTTGACTGTGGCCCATAAAACTAGAGATAAGATAATTTAAAATATTCCTCCATGATGGTTGCAGTTGGCATAAGGAACAGTGCTGCTTCATCAGGGAAATGCTTTTCCTACTCCAGATAGCTATAAACATCTCTCTGCATATGCAAAGAGAGTTCTTGAAGTTAAGATTCTTATACAAATTATGTTTAAGACTATAAGAAAAGTATTAATGCTAGAGTTTCCTCGTGTTTTTTAGTCTGATGGCTACCCTATAACTTTGAGTAGCATGCTAGGGAAGCCAACTGCCAAAAAAGAAATGGTGCTAGGAAAAAGAAATCAGTGGATCCTAAACAAAAACTAAGTTTATTTGACTTAAATTTAAATTCAAATGCATCAAGAGCATGGAATATGACTACACCCTATGTATTTTTTAATTGTCTTCTTTGATGCATTAAAAATTATAACAATTGAAGTAACTCTGGAGGTCATAATTAACTTTGGGGAGACCTTATAAGAGCCCAAACCTTTACCTTATGCCTCAGTTTACGCGCTCAATTATGGTACTATTCTTTGTTTTCTTCTTTTTGTATTTGGAGATCTTTGCATTCCAATTATTTGCTCTTGCTGCTTAGACCAAACATTTATTTTAATTTTAAAGATCATGGCAACAAACGTAACCATACCTAGACCGTAACCCTCACCTACTTTAAGCATTCCCAAAAGAAATTGTGCCAGTGGTATTCACCGTTGAAAAGAGACATAAGAACATCTACAATTTTACATTCTCCTTCTCTCTTTCCCAATACTAATCATTCATCAAGATAATTAAGTGCATTACTAAGTTCATAGTGTGGATGGGAAAAGATCCAGATAACTCATTACTTTTGCCAATTCCTGCAATTTTAAAGACTTTTTATAGTGAACAATTTGAGGAAAACCTTTAACTCTAAAATAATGTATTAAAACTCCTAGTTTTTTTTCTTTTAAAACTATCATGAAGCGTTCATTGGATTGAAAGTAAAGATCTGGATCTAAATGCCCATATTCTAATAGCTTTAGGCACCCCTTGATCATGTCTATAGTAAATGATGAAATATAACTGCCTGAAACTGTGCAGTTGTATTTACACTTGTATTCAGGTTGGCCTATTGCCAATGAATTACTGTGTTCTGAGAAAGCAGAAACCAGACTTCTCAATTTAAAACATAATTTAAAACTCAGTTTGTAACTATTAAGGTTGAGGACAGGGTTGTAAGTCACTTATTTAATAGCTGAATAAGTGCCGTAGTGTCAAAAGAAATTGTGGGAACCTTAAAGGTTTGGAGGGTGAACAATACCTCTTTAAGTATTTCAGTATGAACTCATGAAGCACTTTAAATTAATACAAATGTTCAAACAACTGTTGCATCTATTGCAATTTGGATTGTCAGAATAATTTAACGTTCAATAGCAAAATTTCAATTAATGGATATTTCTCAATAAAGGTTGAGAAATATTCAGGAAGAAATTATTATTTTTTTAAATCAATGAGACAATAGTTTCTTTGAAAAACAGAAACACTACACTCAGTAAAGAATGAACTCTTAAATCTCTGAGAACTGAAATTTCAAATTGAATTTTAGCAGTACTGGCTATAAGTCTGCAATAGTTGTTACTTATCACTTGGCATTTGTTTGATGGTGTTACAGATATCATTGCAGGATGCAATGCCTAAAGTTAGACTCAGTCTAGATAATCCTTTGTGAGGTGACTGAAGCATGATCTTCTTGTGTTAAGTGTTTTACCTTGTATGAAGTAAAGCGGATCCTTGCACCTATTAACCTAGCCAGCTATCTTTTCGATCCATGCTAGTCAGTAGTGGGTTTCTCTTTTCGGTGCTACTGGTTTGCTCCTGCGTGCACCCACATAGCGCTTCTGCACATGCACAGAAGATTCTATGCATGTGCAGAGCGTCCCGGCAGGGTGGACAGAGTCTCTCACCACTACCAGTTTACTGATTATTAGAGATCTGGTAGGAACCCACCATTGATACTTGTTAATACTGATAACTAGTACTGATACTGATACTAGTTAAGGCTGCCCAGGAGGTGATATACATAGTTTGGTTCAATCACTGGTTAATACATCCTTGAGTGAGGGGAGTTTTCTGCCAGTCTTAAAGAAAGAAATGGTAAACCTTTTCTTCAAGAAGCCTTCAATGGAACCAACAGTACTGATAATGTTTTTCCAGTTTCCAGTTTCTCCTTTTTAGAATAAGATGTTGAAAAGGTAGTCAGTTTGCAGCTTCAGAGGGCCTTTGAGGAAGATTCTCTGAATCCTTTTCAGTTGGGTTTCAGTGCTGGATATGGTATGGAGATGGACGGGCCCAGGTTCATGAAAGTTGAGAGAACCAGAACGATGTTGGTGCAACTGTTGATCTCTCAGTCATTTTCCATACAACAGTCATGGTATTCTTTTGGATTGTCTGCAGAGATTGAAGTATAAACTCCATCTCCTTTGTACATACATCATGGAGCTGCAAAGCCTGTTATGGCATTTTGACAAAACTTTATTCCCAACATTTTGTTCGCTGTTAAAAGAAATGGCTATAAATTGACTTAAAAAAAAGATACGCTTGGCTTCAAAAGTTTTTGTGTCTTTTATCTGACATACTAGAGAATGATGTTCTACATACTTTAGAAATATCTTTAAACCTTGATAGAACAATCCTATTTTAAGCATTCACTAAATCATCTCTTGAGCTGTATGTTTAAGGATTTGCTCACAATGTTTTAAGTGACAAGTACCAAAACCAAACCACTTGAAAACTGCACTTCTTTGGGTTGAAATGTATGGAACTAATTCCATTGAGATACATTTTCTTTCAGTGTAGGTAGGCATCAAAAAAAAGTGTATTAGCCAGAGAGACATAAATCCAATTAATTTTCACACCAAGTTCTACTTGTATTTGAAATATGGTATATTACTTAGCCTTAGAACAAGAGCAAAAGCTATTTGAGCCAAAAGCTAAATTAACATTCAGCATAGATACATTTTTGGAAATGCTTGGAAATCAAGGTTTCTGCAGTAGCTCTATACTCATTAAAGTTGTAGAAAAACATTTTCCTGAAATTCATCTGGAATAACTGATATTTGTTAAGGTTATTAATAAAACCACATATGCAGGGTGCCACCACATCATCACATCTCTTCAACTGTACTATTACACACCAACTGCCAAAAGATGATGATTTTGGATTTTCTTTTTCTTTTAAAAAAGGCATTTTGATAAAGAGCTGATCAATGTGTCAGTGGTAAGCATTTTAAGCTTATTAGATTAGGTCTCGCTAGCCATTACCTTTACTTATTCAGGCAAACCTTCCTTCAACGCCAAGGGAAGGGAGAGATGACAGGCAGACGGGCAGCAGATAAACTGCTCTTCTTCAATATTTCCAACTGGATGCAATAAAATATCTTCTTGAAACTTTCTTACTAAGAAGTATAAAGGAGTCATATGACATTGTTTTACTGTAAAAAAAATGGGGTGGGGAGACAAGCTACAAACTACAAACTTAGAAGCACAAGACCAAGTGTTAGCAATGCTATTGGGTGATGGTTCTTTTTCTAGGATGCTACAAACACTCGCTGTCAAGAGTCCCTGGAGATAATTCCATCTTCCAGAGATGCTGCAGCTCCACTCAGTATTATCATGCCACAGGGCCTTTCTCGTCTGATTAGCTTTTATAGCTTCCAAGAATGGTTTCTATATTAATTCCATTGCCAGTGGGTATAGCTTCTAGATTATCCATGATGTCAATGACTTTACCATGTTCAGTCACTGAACACAAATTCAAAGTTGCTCTGTGAATAGATAATGGATTGATCAAGAGAGTTTCTCATATATCAATTCATCAAATTCATCAAAGTGAAGATGCAGCAATGTTGTGCCTAAGCAAATATGATAAAAAGAGGCTCCATGGATTAGATGCATTGACTTAACACACAAGGCTTGCCATAAGGTGTATGGCTACTGATTGGAATTCCACCAATTCCATTTTATTTGAAACTCTCCAATAGTCAGTCAACATGCCGTTGCCACTTAGAATGTTTTGTCTTCATTCCCTTGCCCCAAGGAATTTTCTTCTTCTAACCATTTTTTCTGCTAATGCTAATTTAGATGTTCTACTAAATTTGATGATGTCTCCCTACTATGCAGAAATTGTATGATTTTGACCCTGCCGAGGGCAACAGTTATGGAGCTGATATGGCTAGTATTATAGACTAAGGTTGAGCAATGTTTTGAACTGGAATGTTGGTTTTCAGTCACTGACTATGAACACGTATGCAACACACATATAGAAACCGAATGAGTGTAGGACAAAAAAGACCAAAACCTTCTTTACTCCAGCAGTAAAGCATTGGAACATTCTTTACACCAGCAGGGAAATATACTCTTCCCTTGCCAAATACTTGTGCATTGGGCTGGGGATGGAAACTTTGGAATGGAGCTTAAGTTTCTACCTCTTCCAGTGGGTCTGATGGAGACTGCTGCTTGGGAGGCCAGAATTCATGAACTCTTGTCTCATTTGATCCCTCTATTTAATTGAACCTTTTCAAGCAATCTGTAGAGCACAGAAATATAGTGTGCATAGTTATATTTATCTGCCTCTTTCGCAAACAATATTATTTCTAAAGCTTTTCCCCACAATAATGAAGTTATTAATTTTACAATTAATATTTCTCCGTGAATTTTAAGGACCACAAAACCCTCACACTTGAAAATAGAGGGAAAGTAACAGTGTAGTTATCAGGACACCTAAGAACAACTGTGATGCAATGGCTCTGGCACATCACAGGATTTAATTAAAGAACCTGGAAATAATTAAGCCTTGGGGTTGTTGTATGACTCTATTTGATTGATCTGATTTGTAGTCAGAAAATGATTGTGTCCACTAGAGCTTATTTACAATTATCAGGAATCAAATCCAGACTTCTTCACCTGCAATGGTGCAATGGTCCTTTAGAGCAGTTGATACATAGGACCTGGTATAGATCTAATAGCTAGGATCTACAAAACATGAAGCCTCTATTCTAAATTAATTGATTTATGATATCATTGTATATAGTAATTGATTGAAGGAGGTGAAGGTGGTTATGAGCTCTACAGATGCAAGTCTATGCATCTTTTAGTCAGTTTTTAAGCATGATATAAATGAATATTATAATTTAATAGCATTAGTAGTGGTAATTCTCATTTTGTAGATGTTCATACTTCTATTTTATATTTCCAATCCCCCTTCGCACCAGAATATGGTTTCATCTCCCTAATGACATATATGAGATGTTGTCATTTAAAATTCTGGCTTTTTTAATATAAGATCTCTTTGGTTAATTTTGGATCATCCTGGAGAAAAATATAAAATTGGGTCATAAGACATTATGCCTATCTGCTCAATTGTTGATCCTATCTGGGGTCAAAAGAAGCAACATGGAGATGAAATTTCATAAAATGTCCCATTATATAACAATACAGTAGCCCTTTTAACCCAGATATTTACCAGTTTATTGTACGTTCTATTAGAGAGTCTTTATTTAAGTAGATTCAATGCCTTACCGTCTATGCTTACCGTATAGGAGATACAATAACCTTCCAATTCAATACTGCCTTTGTCTCTTGTCAGGCTGGGAAACTTGATTCATATTTTATTCAATTGCCCTTTTTATCTTGCGTGCCACATTGATCTAATCATGCCTTTGTTATCTAACTGTCCCACAGGTTGAATGAGGAGAATGTATTCTCCCTACTAGCAAAGGTTTCCTCAGGAATTTCCAGTAAGGTGGCCAAGTGATACTATATTGATGTTGCTTTTTCAGAAGCATTTGGCATAGTCTTGCAATCTGAATTTGATCTACATAAATCTTGTGCATCCTGGTGAACTCTTTCATTTATTTTAATACACCATTCAAAGTTTTGCATATTCTTTATTCTTCCACATTTTTTCTTTTAACTGCATGCAATATATAAAGGAGTTTCTGATTGTGAATGAAGTAATCTGTAATCTGAATTACTCTGTTGACTCTCATTGTAGAATCATATACCTGATTTACAAATAAAGCCCATGCTATTTAAAGGGATAATTCTCTTTTCAATCTGGTTACAATTGCAGATTTGCATCCTGAATGTTAGACACCTGATAGTGTCCATTTTCAGTTTATCTTCACACATACACACACGCACCACCTATAGCCTTGACACTGAGGCAGAATTGTGCTCAGTTGAGGGAGAAATGTTATGCTGGCATTCTTCATCCCTGCTCAGCAACTGGTAGATTTTTAACTGGTGGATTGTTAACATGACTTCCCAACTGTAGAAGTGTAACATGCCAATAGTTTATATTTTGTTACATTCTACTTGCCTTTTACTTGCCTTTCTCCCTGTCTCTCAAAAACATTTCTAATAAGAAACCAGTACTCTTTAAAAATGTGTGCTATAATTGAAATAAATGAACATAGTCAGTGCAATCCATGTCTTTATTTTCACAACTAAGTATAAAGCAGACATTAATGAAAGCTGCTTTAATATATCCCATTATAGAATGAATGCAAAATTTACCAGGTATAGCTCCCATCCCAGTCACTATAGCTGTTACTTTTTTGTTTGTTTGTTTGTTAACTGACCTGGTAAAGTATTGTAATTATTATTATTTGAAGGTAAGAAAATAATACTTTTGTATGACATTTCAAGTATTTTTAGAGAGAGAAAAATCATACGTAATGTTCCAGAGTTTGGATAATTGGCTATCATAACTTTCCAAATTATGTGTTTCAATTGTATGAGAAAGAGTTCCTGGCTTAGTAGGCAACATAGTTAACATGTGTCCTTAAGAAGATAATAGATGTGAATTCTATTTTAAAAGCCAACTGTCTTAACTAGGAAATGGCTTGGTTTTTTTCTTCTCTCTCTCTTAAAAAAACATTTCAGACTTTAAATGAATCTTTATAAGCCAAACAGGGAACTGGTAGTCCAGATAACTAAGGGTCAAACACTTTCATAAAAAGGGACTATCGCTTAGAAGCCTTGGCTATGGGATCCTGTAGCTCAGTGGCCCCCAACCTTTTGGGCACCAGGGACTGCTTCCATGCAGAGAGGTTTTTCCACAGATCAGAGGGGGTATGGTTTCATGTGCTGCCTGCATCCCATGGATGGGACTTTGCTTGTTTGTGCAGCCTGGTTTCTGGCATGCCACAGACCAGTGCCAGTCCACGAACTGGGGATGTAGATAGTGTTCCCTCAGTAAAGAGGCTTTTAACAATTTTGTCAATCTTCCTGCTTCTACCACTTCAAATAAGTGAGTGGTTAAAACTACATAAAGTTACATAACCCAAAAGAGCAAGTCAATAAGCTTTCTTCCAAGCCCACTCATCAAAAGTTAAGTTTTATGATGCCAGCCTTGATATTGCTAATATATCTCCAAATTATTAGTCATACTTTATAGATAGTCCTTGATTTACAGCAGTTCATTTAATGACCATTCAAAGTTACAATGGGACTGAAAAAAATTACTTATAACTGTTTTTCAAAAGTACAAGCTTTGTAGCATCCCCAAAGTCATGTGATCAAAATTCAGATGCTTGGCAACTGGTTCATATTGATAAGCCACTTGTGTGTCCCAAGGTCATGTAATGGTCTTTTTGCAACCTTCTGACAAGCCAACTCAATTGGGAAACCAGATTCACTTAACAACTGGGTTAACTGCAATTTATCAATTGCAGTGATTCACTTAACAACTGTGGAAAGAATCGCATAAGCGCACCAGAGTGCCTACCATCCCTGTCCTAATGTTCCCATGTATTCGTAAAATATCATGTACTCATAACCATGCTTGTACATACTATATATTCAGAATCATGTTTACTCTTTGTCTGTAATCATATACACCGGGGGTATATACCTCTGGTGTACACTTACCTCACTTACCTCACCGCCAGTTCGCTGCCTCCCACACTGTGTGTGTGTGCTGCGTGGGCGTGCGCATGCGCAGTAGAAAAAAACCAGAAAAATGCCCCCCAAAAAAGGCCAAAAATAAGATAGTGACATATGCGCAGTGCTCGGAAACGTGGCTTCTGCGCATGCGCAGAAGGGAAAAAAAACACAATTTTTTTTATTCCCCCCCCCCAAAAAAAAGATGGCGGTGCCCATGGACCAGACCGG
>JANHFT010004221.1:97799-114103 GCA_032467955.1 Pseudoxenodon macrops | reverse complement strand
GGGGCTTATTTTAGCCCATGTGCCGAAAAGCCCAATTGGGCTTATTATCGGGACAGGTCGTATTTTCGGGGAAACACAGTATATACTCTAAAAAGGGGAAGAGTCAAGAATACAATTACTGAAGTATACCTATATAATTAAATTAAGAACTGTTTAATTAAAAGACTTAGTTTTTCTCCATCTTAATCTCCTATAAAATAATTCGATTTCCTTATCTAGGAGAAGGAGGATGGAGAAAAAAAGCCATTTGCTTCTAATTCATTTCTAGTGTCTGTAGTGGAGACAAGGGGAACAGCAATGACAGCCTTAAACTAGACTACCCTAAAATCAGGGGTAAAATCCAGCAGGTTCTAACAAGTTCTGGAGAACCGGTAGCAGAAATTTTGAGTAGTTAGGAGAACTGGCAAATACTACCTCTGGCTGGCCCCAGAGTGGGGTGGGAATGGGGATTTTGCAGTATCCTTCCCCTGGAGTGCGGTGGGAATGGAAATTTTGCAGTATCCTTCCCCTGCCATACCCACCAAGCCATGCCCACAGAACTGGTAGTAAAAAAAAATAGATTTCACTACTGCCTAAGATTGTTGTCATTCTCCCATTACCCAAAGTAATCTAATCAGGTCTTTATTGTCCCCTTCTTTATATGGCGACATCTATCCTCCCTTTGGGATAAACCAAACCAAAAACTGACATATTTTAGGTATTTTCACAGAAATGCATCTATTTATGTAGCCTTCCCAGTCACAATGTTTTACTTAATATTAACTGTTTTAATATTTCTGTAAAATGACATGTTCTGACAATATCCAACATTTTATCCAAGCTCTACAATAGAACTTTCCCAATATCATTTAAATGATTACCTTTTTGCTTCTTCTAGATGGCATAAGTATTCATAAGCAATATTCTGACGTCTCCTCTCATCCATCTCCTCTGCTGAAAGCCGTTCATCATCCACAATAGCTGTAATTAGAAAATCATGTCAAATTAAATGTAAAGAGGAACAGTTATGGCATTACTTTTAGTAGAACAGAAGATACTACAAATTAGCAATTGCTCATTATGAACTGAGCTGATTATTTAAAAGATAGATTTAAATTCCATGTTTTATATTCCATATTTTTCATAAATATTTTGCATTTCTATTAAAAGTAAAATGCAAACGACAAAAAGCTTCTATTCATATTAATTACCAAAATACTAAGAGCACAAATTCTGAAATAAAGACTTTAAGAAAAAGCAAAAGAGAACAATATTGACTTATTTTATTCCAGATTAATCACAGCTGCAAAATACCTATTTCAGCAGTTTACAACAACAAAAACAATGAAGCAATATTAAAAACAGAGAACCTCAACAGAATAAGATAACACAGATGAAGCCTTCCCATCCTATAGAAAGGTTTTTTCTTCCTTAAGTTTTATTCATGGCAAAAAAAAACTAAATAACAAAATACAAATATCACCTAAAATAAAATAATAAATCTTACATAAATAATAGTAGTAAGATCTGGGTCTTTGGCATCTTTAGTTCTGCGATGGATGGCACTGCCCCAGAAAGATCTGTTCTACAACTTGGAGGTTCTCCTGGATTCACAACTCCTATTCAAGAAACAGGTGGCAGTCACAGCAAGGGCAGCCTTGGTCAACTTCAGGTTGTGCACCAGTTGTAGCCTTTCTTGTATCAGATGTCCCTACACTCAGTCATTCAAGTTCTAGTCATCTAGCATTTGGACTATTGCAATACACTCTACATGAGGCTACTCTTGAAGAGCATTCAGAAGCTACAGCTGTGCAGAGTGCAGCGGTGCAGGCAATTTTTGGGGGGCCCAAGGGTGGCCCATGTAACACCACTGCTCTGCGAGCTGCACCAGCTGCTAGTTTGATTTCAGATACAATTCAAGGTGTTGGTAATCATCTTTATAATGCCCTTCATGGCATGGGCCCCGGCTACTCGAGAACCATCTCATGCAACTGGGATTGGCCTGCCCCACTCATGGTGGCAGAGAAGGCATGCTTAAGCCAGGGTATTCTGGCTGGCAGGATCCAGGAATCCTTCTTTGATATCGCTCCTGCCCTTTGAAACATCTTGTCTCCCAGAATGAAGTTGGTTTCTACCTTCCTGACTTTCTGCAAGAGCTTAGTCCTGGTTCTGCCAGTTGGCTTGGGGTTCCAAAGGTGGGTGGGTGGGTTTCCACATTGGGAGTGGTGGTTAGATTAATAACAGAGCCCACCTCTTCCCCTGCTTATCCCACTCCCTCCTTCCCCAGTTTTAGCTAGGGTTGTGTATTATATTTTTGTAGTATTTTATTTGTATAATTTTATATTTTTAATATTGTAAGCTGCCCAAAGTTACCCTGTAGTAAGATAGACAGCCAATTAATTGTTTAAATAAACAAACAAATAAAGCATTTAAAACTGTAGGTTCTTGATGAGTTACTAAAGATCTTCTTTGTATAGTCACAGTTTGCCAGGGCCTCTCATTCCAGGTAAATTGCAGGTAGCAGTGGCCATGGGGGTGGGGGGGAGAGGAACCCCTCAAATCACAAACTTGCTACTTCAGAAGAAATACCATCCCATTTACAGTTATAACTGGAGCTAACAATCCTTCCAACAAACTACTCTGTGATGCTAGGGTTCAACCTCAGCCTTTTATCTTATCAGGTCCCAACAGCTTTGGTTTTCACAGTATTTTTATATTGTATCTCCAGCTTGACCTGGTAGAGATGTAAAGCTGGACACTGTCATTGCACTGAGGATAATAAATTTCAAACAACAGCTGACCTCTCTTGGCAATTTCATGTAGACATTAAAATCAGTGGAAAGAAAATCAAACCTTTCAGCATCCCACAAAGGAGTTCCATAGGGGTGACCTCCTCATTCCCCACACAGAACAGTCCACTCAAGAAACAACAAAACCATTGAAACATACCATCACTCACTCCAAACCCTTGCAGATGGTCCCAAAAATATCATGGTCAATAATACTAAATACTGTTGAGCGATTACCAAGAGCAGAAGGGTGTCCTCCTGTCATCCAGGTTATGACAAATTCAGAATAACAACTGTCATTTTTGTCCTAGGCCTTAACCTAAATTGAGATTGAAGTTTTCTACAATAAATATGTAAAGTCAACTGTGGGGCAAGCTGAGGAAATCCACAATAAATGGCTATTAGTAGTGTTATATAAATTTTGTCAAAACTTGATTTACTTCACCAGGCCATCTTAAAAAAAACAGATCCCTTATTGAGGAGGTGGGGCTGCATTATTGAATCTATATTTAAATTCCCTAGTGACTTGTCAGAATACTCCTGATTTTTTTCTACCAGTGTTGACACAGATACATTCCAATGCTACTTTATATGGATGATGCAGGTCCTTTTTTATGGACTCCAATTAGCTTAAAATATGCACTAAGGCCATTTGCCACTTATTGCACAGATGATGAATTAATAATAACATATGAAAAGACAAAAATATTAGTATTTGCTAAGCACCCTTGAATCCATATGTAACAACTAAATGGTCACAAAATGGAATAAGCTATAAAGTTTTTAGGCATCTGGGAATCGTCTTCCAGGCTTTAGGTCAGAAGAACATGCATCTAGATTACGTAACTTGTTACCCCACCGATCAGCTTTAGCAATTAAAACTTATTACAGAACAAGAGGTGCCTTTTTTTGTGTGTCAGTCTCTTTTCCCCCCTTACAGCTATTTACAGCCAAGTATGTGCCCAGTTCTTATATGGTCACAGCTAGACCCTTATGACAATTATTCAGAATTAGAAACTGGACAATCCAAATTCTTAAGAAATATCCTCCAAGTACCACACTGTGTCTAATGCTATGCTCCACTGCAAAATGAGATCAATTAAGATTGAGACAAAAAACTGGTTGATTTTCTTCACATAATGCCTGGAGTTAATTTTTCCCCCATAGGTTTGACCTCCCTGACATTTGTAGACAATTTTTAGTGCTTAGATGGAAGTGATATCTCCTGGCTAAATTGCAATTTTATGGCTTTTCACAAAAGGTTTTTCTTTCTTAGGGACATGAACAAGCCAGGAGAATATTAACACATTCTGGAATACAAGACCAGGCTCTACTGCCAAGGAATGCTTTCCTAAGCAGCCAATCTTATATGTTTAAATTGGCAAGATACTTAATATTATACATCCAAGATGAGAAGGGCTTTAATGCTGGCAACAATTTTCAAAGGCAGATACAAAAAAACAAATTCAATACTATATGCTGCTTGATTATGACCATGTGTTACAGGCACCATCAAATCTGTTACCCACGTTTTACTGTACTGCTGCTTTTATACAGATATTATAATTCATTTTATTTCTCTTTATCTGGTAAAATATTTAAGTCGTTCTGATATTTTCTACCTCTCCGGATATAGACAAATTCTGTTATGCTGCTAATAAGACAAGATTCAAGCTGACTGAGTCCATCCCTTCAGTACTGTATAGTTAGTATAATTGTGCCTAACCTTTAAATAATACTAAATAAGTATACAGTAGATACATAATGTCACTTTATTATAATTTATTTTAACCTCTTAAAACAGAGGTGTCAAGCTCAAGGCCCAGGAGCCAGATCCAGACAGCAGGGTGCTTAGATCTGGCCCATGGGGCTGCTCTAGAAACAGCAAAGGACTGGCCCGCGGTGCCTCTGCCAGCAAAACTGAGCTCAGGAGCCTCCCAGGCTCTGTTTTCACTGGCAGAAAGTTACAGGAAGCCGTTGGGAGGCATTTTCTCTGGCAGAGCACTCGGGCCACCACAGAGGCCCCTGACACGAGTGACGTTGATCTGGCCATGCCCACCATGGGACCCCAAAGTCAAACACAACGCTGATGCAGCCCTCAATGAAATCAAGTTTGACACCCCTGTCCTAAGAATTTTAGCTTTATGTCTTAATTTCAGATGAATAACATTGTTTTTTGATCCTAGAACATAAGACATACATTAAAAGTATATTGTCACTATTGTTACCACTGTAAGATATGTTTCTATTATTCATTTATTATTTATTTATTTGGCCAAGTATGGATAGACATACAGAATTCCTTGCATGTCTAACCACACGGCCAAATAAATAAGTAATAATACCGTAGAAACATATCTTACCGTGGTAACAATGGTGATAATATATTTTTAAGCTAAGTCTTACGCTTGGTCTACCTTTTTTACTTTCAGTTTGCTAACTGGTTTTTTTTCTGTACTAATCTTTATCCAAAACAAGGACAAACATGAGTTCAGCCCAATGCCTACTTGCCTTCAGAAGTTGAGTCATGGTAACTGGACTTCTTTTGCTTTTTGTTTGAAACCTTTTGCTGCTTATCCGAATAGCTTCTTCAGACTGAAGATACCCAACACTCTTATTATTATTTCAAGACACGGAGTTTCCAAACATCATCGTTAGATAGATCTAGCCTCCATATATTTATTTAATCAAGATTCACTGTCCCTTAAACTACTAGTTATTAGAAAACAGATTTCCAGATCCTCTTTTGAAACAGTTGATAAAAACATTTGCAACTTCACATATCAGTATAACCTTTTAATTAACAGCTAAGGGGATAAGGAAGCTTATGAATGCTTTTAGCAATTACCCATTTACCTCAGCCCAAAATCACATATTTCTAACTCCCAACTGTCAGATTATAGATTATACACAGACATAAACTTCTCATAAGCTTTTCCTCTATAATTTAAGCAGACTTTTATGCCACTAAAAACCTTGTTCAGAGTCATAACTAACTTGAACTAGAGGAGTATAAACAAAGGCCATTTTTTTAATGAGACACAACTTTTTTATGTCTGACAGGCAGAAGATAAAAAGGAAAGCTCAGAGGCCTGCCTGGCATACTTCATTGATCCACAATGTATTTTGCATACTATGTGAACCCAGTCATTATGGTTTATAAAGTAAGGTTTATCAGCATCATTTATTTAATATTACATTAACATTCAGGTTTTTTTTCTAGAAACTCTTTCAAAGAGACCTTATCTGAGAGGTGGGGAGAAGCAGTGAGAAGTCCGCATAATTGACTGGACTCCATGATAAAATGGAGATTTGAAACAATATTTTCCAAATCTCCAAATGCTATGGCTTCTTATTAGTGCCTATTTTTTACTTTAAAAAAACTTAATAAAAGTTATTTTAAAATTAGCTTTGAATAGTTACTGAGTGAATGGTTGCTAATTAAGGACCATCTATAAGTAAATCAGGCCACAGGCCTAGGTCAATCTATTCGTCTCAACTGATTCACAACTGAATCTTTATCCAGCTGCAACCGACATAAGTGTGAAAAATGGTCATAAATAACTTTTTCAGTGCTGTTGTAACTTTAATGGTCACTTAACAAATAGTTGTAAGTCTATGGCTACCTACTGTATACTCTGTATATCAAATTTTTAAAGCTCTGAACTATGTAAATTCCTGCAATGAGTCTCCAAATAATTCCAGCATTATTTATCACTGAATAGATGCAAAAAGGTCTTCTGAATTATAAGAAAAATAGGTAGAAGCTTTATATTCCTATTTTATGTATTCATATTTGGTAAATTTGTTTCTAGAATGGTTCGGATTTTTTAAAAGTGACCTTTAATTCCTGTTTAAATTGCATTTGCACATTAATCCAGAACCTACAAGAATGAAGGGCATCTCTAATAAATGTTTTTATAAATAAGGTCAATGTAAAATTGGATAAAGCTAAGCAATACAGCAATTAAATAAATTGGTTCCAAATGCAGGATTTGAATTTTGACTTAAGGATGTTTTCAGTCAAAATCAGTATCTCTGGCAAAATTACTTTAACTTTTTGGAAATGAACTGCACTCCTTTATCTAATAAATTGGCTGCTGCAACCATTTGAGTCATTTGGGGTTCTTCTAATGAAATTATTGTCATCCTTCTTGTTCCTCATATACAAACCCAGATTACCAACTAATCTGTATAAAAGCTATTTACATGAAAAGTCTGGCTCTGTGATAATGCAAAATTACCACACATTTTCATTATATATGTGTGCATGTATGACAACTTTCTATGATACAATATTCATGGATTAATGAAAGATAATTTAAGACTAGATAACCTATATCTTATTATTTTCAGGCATGTCATGTGATAATTAAACTTACATGCAACTGTAAAAGAAAGCACAACGTTGCCAAGCAAGATAAGCAAGATTAAAGACTATTACTGTCTCAAGCTTCACTGCGGGTACAGTATTAAGACTTTCTATTAGAAGGGCATAAATTACAGATGTTGGGGGCAAGCAGATATATCTTGGAGAAAGTAAGCATAATCATCAATATAACTTACTAAAAGTGCTACAGATTTTGCCATCATCCAACTAGAGAATAGTTTGGATCTGAAGAATCAGGAACACATTTCCACACATTTAAAGAAACTTTTGGCTTGTTTTATCTAACACTTTCAAATTTCCATTAACTGGAAATTCTGGGTGTTGCTATCCTAGTGTATTGGGGAGGGGAGGAACAAACCTGAAGAAGACTGCTTTATCCAAAATACTATAACAATTCTCTTCGAAAACATATCTTGGTATATGTTAGAAGAAGTGAGGGGAAGTTCACTAAGCATACCAAAACTATTAGCTCATTGGAATCAGATCCATATTAAATTTTAAACTCTTTTGAGTCCAAACTTATGAAGCTTCTTTAAAATCAAACTTCTAGTACATCTATTCATATTGTCTCCTCCAATTATTTCCATGCTGATGGATATCTGAAGTGTTAAATGACTATCATTCTTAACCACTAATATCTTCAACATCTTGCTGAAAATAGTGTCAGTTATCGCCTAATACATGTGACAGGAGGACATCAGATGTCAATCTAATTACCATTTGTTCTATTCTAAATGATGACAGTTCTTTTTCTTAAATCTACTGCCTGAAATCTTTTAATTAATAATAATTAAGGTCTGAGCTGATCACTTCCTCCATGCAAAGATTATGTTCTTCTACTAAGAACAGTTATTTGGGGGAAATGTGTTTCTATAGCTGAAACTATTTTTCTCGGCTATCTCAGAATTTAAGAACCACTTTATAATCCATTTTCCACTTGCAAAAGACAGGAGTTAGCAATTAAATGCTATGGTGGAAATCATCCTCTGAGCTGACTCATTATTCAGGGCATGATCTCTTAAGGTCCCTTCAGTCTAATTCTATGCAATCTGTCAAATAGACACAGATAATCCATAGTTAGTCACGCATCTTCCTGGACTAGTCAATCAGTTCCTTATTATGGTTAAAAATTAGAATTTCATTTCTCAGAGACAGAAATTAAAATTTATAAATTAAATGTTTAAAAACAAACAACAATAACCAAATAATCAATATGATAAGAAACAATAGAAAAAAAGGCTTCAAAGAAATTGAATTACATATCATTAATAAATACTGTGCATTAAATAAATCTGAATATAGAAACGTAGTTAATAGAGCAAGAAAGATACAAAAACCTAACTTTGTATTTTTATAAAATGGGCACCACTAACATGGATTGCATTTTCAACCACCACTGAGGATCAAACAACCCCAGACCACAGAAAAAACAATAGTTTCAACCAGAATATAAATATAGATAGCCATCTGCTGGTTTCCACAGTATTCACAACAGCTTCAAGGTGAAGGACTACATTAGGCACATGTCACACCATCTTCCTTGTCTATATAATTTAAATCAATGTTTCTCAACCGTGGTAATTTGAAGAAGTGTGAATATATACCATACATCTTCAAGTTGCCAAGGTTGAGAAACACTGATTTAAGTCACTGCCAATGCATAGCAGCTTTCCTTTCTATAGGACTTTATTTTTCAAAACTATTTGTGGACAACCTTTGGAGGAGCTGAGGGTTGACTTAATCTTTTATGAGGAAGGAAGGGATTACAAAAGTTAGGAGGCTGCCAACAGAAATGGCTGAATCATGCAAGTGGTACCAGAAATTCAATGTTTCCTCTAAAAAAATTGGAGCTTATTTTTCCCCCATACATTATATCTATTTTAGAGGTTACATTACAATAGTCGTGCATTTTCCATCATAGAACAGAAAAAATGCACTGCCCAATGCCTTCCCTACAATGAAGTCAAGGAAGGCTGTGAATCTCAAAAAAAGACCCTACAGGCGTTCCGCCATAACAGATAACGAAGAGGACAATAAATGGAGCAACGTTGTCATTCCATACATTGCAGAAATATCAGAAAAGCTCAGGAGGATCTTCAGCCAACACAACATAAGTGCACACTTCAAACCCAGGAATACAGTACACTAAGACAGAAGCTTGTCCACCCCAAGGATAAAACACCCAGACATAAACTGAGCAACGTGGTATATGCAGTACAATGTGTATGCAGATCTGTACATTGGGGAAACAAAACAACAACCTCATAAAGGCTACTCTTTTGAAAACAGCAAAATCCACATTTTAACAGAGAGGATCGCTGGTTTGAAAGAGTGGTCAGAGGCCATCTATGTCAAAACTGAATAGCTCTCTCTCAACAGAGGAAGAGGGATACAACATCATCTAGCTCCAGACTACAACAAAAATCATTTCAACAATTCCAAGAAGACTCCACACCCACTGGCACCATTCAGGTGACCCTGATGACACAGATAAACCTCCAGGTAACCTTAATGACTCTCTAAAAGAATGCAAATGACCAATTGTCTGCAAGGAGTTTAAATCCTTCCATTCCCCCACCCTTCCAGTCAGAGCTGAAGAAGCTTCTTGGATAACAAGCAAAAAGTCTTCAAAGAAAAACCAGAAAGTCCAATTGCTTCTTGAAAAAGCACCTTTGGGATACACTATTTAATAAACTGTTTGTTGGGACCAACTTCAGATTTCCACTTGCACAAATGAATGTTTAAGAGAGATATAGTATTGTCTTATCATCTCTCTTACTGGCACTTTTATAAATTGCTTCATAAAGAGAGAAACCTCTGCCTTTTTGGAAAAAAAAAACACCAGATTACATAGATAAATAGAACATAGAAACATGAGTCTCCCAACATTGCTATGGCAACTAGACTAAATGGTAGGCAAGTGGACTAAACATTAAATTGAGCTTTTTGTTTTAAAAAATCTTGTGCCTTATAGAACATTCAAAACAGCAAAATGGCAAATCTTTAACTTGTCTACTCTCGGTATTTAATCATCTTGAGAAAAAAATAAAGGCATACCAAAAATCACATTTACAAAATCTGCTTGAAGAACAGGTCAGTAAAAGGGTAGGATTACATTAAAAAAGGCAGCTTGATGAGAAATGTTGCCATGTTACAAAATGTATCTATACATATTACAGAAGACTGAAACCATTAATTAGTTGAATGGGCACCAATGAATACAAGGTTTAAGGTAATTAGACTTACAGAAGTGGCTGAAGAAAGCCAACCTATATATAGCCATCAGGACCCAGAGGAAGATAAGTATGTAAGTGGATTTTGACATAGTACTTAATAAACATTTCTTATTCCAGCTTTCCTTAATTAGTTGAACTTTGAAGATGCATTGAACTAAAATTAGCATAATCCCAAGTGAGTTTAACCAATAGCAAAGGTAAAGGTTCCCCTTGCACATACAAGCTAGTCCTTCCTCATCTGTTTCTAAGCTGAAGAGCCAGCGCTGTCTGATGACAATTCCATGGTCATGTGGCTGGCATGACAAAACACCAAAGGTGTACAGAACACTGATACCTTCCCACCAAGGTGGTCCTATTTTTCTATTTACATTTTTACATGCTTTCTAACTGCTAATTTGGCAGAAGCTGGGGCAAGTAACAGGAGCTCACTCCATTATGTGGCACTAGTGATTCGAACTGCTGAACTTTCTGATCAACAAGCTCAGTGTCTTAGCCACTGAGCCACCATGTCCCTGGAAATAACCAGCCAGAAATTATCCTAATTATCTTTTTTCCTATTAATCTCAAATATCCTGTATCCAGAAGTGTTAGGACTGCCCCAATGGCTGTGGAAAATGTCCAATTTCTGGGACAGGAAGACCAGAGAACTCTGTTTCTGACCAACATAGCTGTACACTAGCTGTAGCCTAAAACACAACTGAAGAATTTCCAGTTTGGGATGTACCAAGCTGTCAGTAAAATATGAAAATAAACACATCCCATATTATCCTTACTAAAAGTGTGGCCTCATAGTCAACACTGGGTGGGTTGATTTGTTAAGTATGGTTTAGAATATAGGTTCACAGAAGATGCTATGCCAATACCAAATAAACCACACTATGCTTATGCATGATGTACAAAGTCATTGCACTCAAGCAGAGTTACAAGTATAAGCCTAAAATCAGCTGCCTGCAATAATGCTGACAATTTACACTTCTATATTGCAGTGGGAAAGTTCACACAAACCAATAAGGAAAGACAATTGCCTGATCCACAGATAATGCTAATCTATAACTGAGTGAGTTAACAAATCATGCTAAGTCAAAACAAACCAATCACATAATAAATCGTTATAGGTTAACCACATTATTGTGTGTGTCCCAATTTCTAATAATATATATTTAACCATTTATTTAATAGATCCCACAATGTATTATTCTCAAAGAGATTTTTAGTAAAACCATGACAAAATGCCAAAAAGTTAAAAAATAGTCCGATAAAAAAGATAAAACAAAATGGGAGATTTAACCTAGAAGCAGTTTTAATCACTGAGAGTGTGACGCAACATTTTATCAGTAATTTAAAGGTCAATACCAAAGAGCCTAATTATCTAACCTGACTGGCAATTCAGTGTGCTATTACACTAGCTTCATCCCTAGAAGACAGGATGCATAGAAGAAAGATGAAAGATTTTTGGCAAGGCTGAGGTGGAAAGAGGAGAGGCAGGCCTCTGGGTATTTTGGCATCAGAAAAACCAGCAGTTTAAATTGGTCAAAGGGCATCTAGGGAAGTATTGCCTACTTCTAGGGAAGTAGTAGAAGTGGTAAGGAAGTAAGAAGTACATAAGCTCACCAGCGTGCCTACCATCCCTATCCTACTGTTCCCATTTATTTGTACTCATTTCTTGTGTTCATGTCCATGTTTATACTTATACCTGTTATCTTCTACATGTTTGACAAACTAAATAAATAAAATAAATAAATAAATAAGTGTTGCCTACTTTCTTTCTATTTGCCTTTATTATTTTAATAAGTAACTCAATATTGATGAGAATCAATCCAGAACTAAGGAGAAATTTCCTGACTGAATAATTAATCAGTGGAATGACTTGCCTCCAGAACTTGTGGGTGCTCCAACATTGAAGGTTTTTATGAAGAGATTGGGGACAACCATTTGTCTGAAATGGTATAGGGTTTCCTGCTTGATTAGGTGGTTGGACTAGAAAACCTCCAAGGTCCCTTCCAATTCTGTTAGTCTGTTAAAGCAGTGATAGACCTACCGGTAATACTCTTTCCTTCTATTTTTTCCCTCAACAATCACCACCCTAAGAGGTGAGTTGGACTGAGAGAAAGTGGCTGATCTAAAGTCACCCAGCCTAACGTGAAGCCTAATTTGAAACTAAAACTCACATTTTCTTGATTTCTATCCTGGGGCCTTAACCACTGGATCTACTTGGTCATTCGGATGGCATACAGGCTATCCAAAGGAGTTCATTCTCCAAAACTTCAAGCTGGTCAATAGATGAGCTTCAGTTATTCCTCTAAATCCAGCATGTCACTATACACAGCAGTTAATATCACTTCATATCTCATGATACTGTTAGTATAGTATAATCAATAAAGCTTTTGGCTTAAATCCCGCTGATCCTTGTTTTAACAGATTAACAGAGTTGGAAGGGACCTTGTAGGTCATCTAGTTCAACCCTCTACTCAAGCAGGAGACCCTACACCATTTCCGACAAATGGCAATCCAATCTGATCTTGAATATCTCAAGTGTTGGAGCTCTCACAACCTCTGAAGGCAAGCTGTTCCACTGGTTGATCGTTCTCACTGTCAGAAAGTTCCTCCTTATTTCCAGGTTGAATCTCTCCTTGGTCAGTTTCCATCCGTTATTCCTTTTCTTCACCTGCCTTCAGGTGCTTTGGAAAATAACTTGACCCCTTCCTCTCTGTGGCAGCCTCTCAAATATTGGAAACACTGTTATCATGTCTCCCCTGGTCCTTCTCTTTGCTAGATTAGCCATGCCCAATTATTGTACCCATTCTTCATATGTTTTTGCTTCCAGTCCCCTAATCATCCTGGTTGCTGTCTTCTGCGCTTTTTCATATTTTCTCTTTTCTTAAGCAAACACAATACCTAATCTGCCTTCCTAAAACCACAGAAGAAAAAGTTACATCACAAAGACTTTCAGAGGTAGGTGCATGAAGAGCAACAACTCAGAAGAAAGAAATATTTCTTAAATTAACTATGTTTCTATCGGTGGGTATTTGAAGTAATTTTAAAATTACATTTATTGTTGAGGAAAAAACAACCATCCACTTTGATAAAAACACAAAGAAACAAAAAGCAGCATAACAATGCATCTTCTTTGCGACTGAATTTTAAGTTCTCCAAATGATTATGAGATGAAAAGTAAATAACTCCTACAGCTCTTTAACTCCCTGAAGTCAGTAACATTAATTTCTATAGAGACAGGTATAGGACCACACTTTTAAGCTAGCATTCATTAAATAGATTGTATTAAAAGCCAAAAAATAATACAATGCTTTTAGCATACTATAAACATGACTTGTTTCATTGTTTATCAGTTCTAATTTTTACCATCAGAGATGGTAATTTATTGTGCAGGAACCCTGAATTATATACCTTATGGGCATCAGCTTCCATGGAAGTCTACTGTATATGAATTGATTTTATCCAGGTAAATTTCATATGTGGGTTTTGGAGTGGATTTGGAATCTTGGTAATATGCATATTATCTTCTTGAATGTAACATGTTAAAAATGATCTGGTAACTGAACTGGCAGGTGGATGGGGGACAATGGATTTACTTCTTCATTTAGTTCGACTCATCTTCATGCATTTCAAATATATGAATAAAAACACAATTATTCCTTAATTTGTGAATTAATTTCCCAATCAAAACTGTGCAAATTGTACCAGTTCAGGGAAGGTATAGACAAGAATGCATATTAGAGAAAATAATTTATAAAATTGATTATGCTAGGGAACATTGTTTAGTGTGTGTATTCAGATAAATTGCAATACAAAAATGTAATGGAGCAATGCACACAGGAGCACCTAAGAATTATCATACAGGAAACTCTCAAAGATACAGAAACAAAACAAATGAGTTTTAACACTGGAGAGATGCAAATGAAAAAAAGCTGATGTTGATTTGTCTCTTCCAAATAAGAAGTGTAAAAAGTGAAATATCCATTGTGATATTGTGCTATTTCTATTGCAAGTTCAATTTTTTAAGGTTAATTTCATTTATGATGTTTGCAATGAAGGCATCTCCTTGCTAATGTTCCCTGGAGAGATATAATCGCAAGCTGATTCTTATTCAATATACCAGCTCATGTATTTGTTAGCGCAACTGAATTTTATTTACAAGCATAAAACTATATGCCGATGGAAAATATTTAGAAGGAGCTGTGTAGAAATCGTGAAGTTGCATTTGACCTTGTATGTCTGCCCACAACTTAATATCAGCAATATCTCATCTAAAATTGCATTAGATTTCTCACACAAGATTTACTCTTTATGAAACCCGGCTCATATTTCTTCAGATATTTTATTATCTCATCCTTCAGAAACATGCTGGAGAACCTGCATAGCAAAGGTTATGATCATAATTTCCTGTCTTTCCTCACAGGTCTTTTTTCTGTTCTAAGATTGTGGTTATCTGTAGTCTCTTGGTAATTCTGTTCTTTCATATATATTCTCAGCCATTTCTTGCTATCTCTCTGGAGTACCAGAGTGCAATCACCTTAGTCTTAGGCACCCAGTACAATAAATATATCCGATTTTATATTTCAACATGTTTTTCTCAAGAGAGTTCCAGTCAGTTCTGGCTTTTTCTTTGCTTTCTTTTGTTTTCTCATGAGACCTTAAGACTTACTGGGCAACAAACCCCTGACAGTTAATTTCAAGGTGTTCTTAATAACAAGATACGACTTTTTCATCTTGAGATATTTTTTAAATGTCCTGTTTGGAACTCAGAAGATTTTGCTTTGGTGAGTATCAAGAAACTTCATATATAGACCTTTGAATTTCATCTTGACAAAAATACGGGATAAATCTAATAAACACATAAAGACAGTTTTGTTGATATACACCTGCAATTGCTGGCAGCCATTACTTATCTGCTCATCCAGTAATTTCAGAACAAATTCACCTTCTGTAATAAAGTCATGATACCTCTTTTCTATTTTTGTGTTTAAACAAATGCTGTGCAGAAATCCATTCTGCAAATCTTTAAAAAGTTTTCTTTGTAGGCTTCTGTTTTCCCCCATTGAAAAGATGCTTGAGATTTTTTTCTGGTGGCATTTTTAGCTTGTTTTCTATGAAGCAGCATTGTTGCTTCTGGTGTTGTAAGATGGACATATTTTCTACCACTCTGAAGCTTAGATTAGCCCACTGACGGATCTGATAAAGTTCAGTTTTCTGTTAGGATGTTGACCCTTGGGATTTATTGGGATTGTAGCATCCAAAAGGCTGCAGTTCAGTGAAGAAACAGTTTGAAAATAAAATACAGGACACTGGATATCATCATGAAATAAATATGGCAATGCCATAGTACTCCCATTAATTTTAAACTCAAAATTCTCCTTGAAACAAATGTTTGAAAGTAAATATTTTTTCATCCATCAGTTTGAAAACAAACTGAAAGGTTTCTGAGAGAG
Source organism: Pseudoxenodon macrops (assembly GCA_032467955.1). Taxonomy (NCBI): domain Eukaryota; kingdom Metazoa; phylum Chordata; class Lepidosauria; order Squamata; family Pseudoxenodontidae; genus Pseudoxenodon; species Pseudoxenodon macrops. The sequence continues at coordinate 98,262 of JANHFT010004221.1, read as the reverse complement.
GTAGGGCAAATTGAAGATGTCTCTGCAAAAGCAGAACCAATGACCACAACAAAGACCAAAGAACCAGTGAGTAAACCAGTTCCTTGGAATCTATCCTGATAAGGAGAGCATGGGAGATTGCCCACATGTATTTCATAGGCTCCTGCCCTGAAGGAGACTGGAAGACAGCAGTTTTCTATGGGTTTTACACCGTGAGACAACAGAATTAGCCATCTTGCTCATAATCATTGTAACTTTCAAGTTCATACTTTAATCACTTTCAGAAATTGCTCATTAACTACTTCTAAGCTATTTCAGATCTTCTCGATGACAAGTTAGAAAAGTCTGTCTTAAAGTCTGAAAGAAACAAAACTTTAATTATAAGATTAAGAATGTAAAGAATCTGAAATAAAATAGAATTCTTTATTGGCCAAGTGTGATTGGACACACAAGGAATTTGTCTTTGGTGCATGTGCTCTCAGTG